>JAQQSZ010018654.1:0-10531 GCA_028646595.1 Phalanger gymnotis | reverse complement strand
ATATGAGATAATTTACCCTATTCCACCTCTCCCTATCTCTTTCTTCCAATACTTTACTCTCTCACCCCCTAATTTTATTTTTTAGATAACATCCCTTCATATTCAACTTACCCCTGTGCCCTTTGTCTACATATGCTCCTTCTAACTACCCTAATAATGAGAAAGATCTCATGAGTTACAAATATACTCTTCCCATGTAGGAATGTAAACGGTTTAACGTTATTAAATCCCTTATGATTTCTCTTTCCTGTTTACCTTTTTATGCTTCTATTGAGTCTTGTGTTGAGAGTCAAATTTTCTGTTCAGTTCTGGTCTTTTCATCAAAATGCTTGGAAGTCCTCTATCTCACTAAATATCCATTCCATGCCCCCCCTCCCCCCACCCCCCTTCCTCCCCCCCACTCACAGATTATATTCAGTTTTGCTGGGTAAGGGATTCTTGGTTGTAATCCTAGTTCCTTTGCCCTGTGGAATAAAATATCCCAAGCTCTCTGATCCTTTAAGGTAGAAGCTGCTAAATTCTGTGTTATCCTGACTGTGGCTCCACAATACTTGAATTGTTTCTTTCTGGCTGCTTGCAATATTTTCTTCTTGACCTGGGAACTCTAGAATTTGACTATAATATTCTTGGCAGTTTTCATTTTGGTATCTCTTTCAGGAGGTGATCAGTGGATTCTTTCAATTTCTATTTTACCCTCTGGTTCTGGAATATCAGTTTTCCTTGATAATTTCTTGAAAGATGATGTCTGGACTCTTTTTTTTGATCTTGGCTTTCTGGTAGTCCAATACTTTTAAAATTATCCCTCCTGGATCTATTTTCCAGGTCAATTGTTTTTCCAATATTTCACATTGTCTTTTATTTTTTCATTCTTTTGGTTTTTGTTTTATTGTTTCTTGATTTTTCATAAAGCCACTGGCTTCCATTTGCTGTATTCTAATTTTTAAGGAATTATTTTCTTCAGTGAGCTTTTGGACCTCCTTTTCCATTTGGCCATTTCTTCCTTTTAAGGCATTCTTCTACTCATTAGCTTTTTGGACCTCTTTTACCATTTGGCTTAGTTTGTTTTTTAAGGTGTTATTTTCTTCAGTATTTTTTTGCGTTTCCTTTACCAAACTGTGGACTCATTTTTCATGATTTTCTCTTCCCATTTCTCATTTCTCTTCCCAATTTTTCCTATACCTCTCTTACTTGATTTTCAAAATCCTTTTTAAGCTCTTTCATGGCCTAAAACCAATTCATGTTTTTCTTGGAGGCTTTGAATGTAGCAGCTTTGACTTTTTTGTCTTCTGAGTGTTTTGATCTTCCTTGTCACCATACTAACTTTCTATAGTCAGAGTTTTTTCCCTTGTTTGATCATTTTCCCACCCTATTACTTGAGTTTTAATTCTTTGTTAAAGTAGAGTTCTGTTTCCAGGGTGGAGGGCACAATGTCCCAAGCTTCAGCTTTTGTTTTGTGCATCTGTTTTCAGAGATACTTCTAGGGACCAGTAAGTTTTCAGTTCTTCCACAGTGGTATGATCTATGGAGAAGTGTTTACTACTCTCCTGGCCTGTGCTCTGGTCTGTGAGTGAGTCAGCACAAGCCCTGTTTTCTCTCCACTCCACTGCTACTATGCTAGTGTTCCTCATCTCCCGGGGACTGCCACCTGGATCCAAATATAAGCAAAGCAACAGAGTTCTGTCTCAGAGCTAGCCAAGGACCCCAGGAATCTCCTTCTGATCAGTTGTTTGACCCCCTTTCTGTCTGTCAGCTGTGAGCTCTGGAAGCAGCCACTACCATAGCCACTGCTGATTCAGTCACTCCCAAGGTCTGATTTGGGTTTTCTGGGACCTGGACTGTGCCACAAGGCCTGTGCTGAACTGCACTCTACTTTCATCCAGGTGTGACAGACTGTACCTGCCAACCTTCCAAGTAGTCTTTGGTGTCTATGGGCTGAGAGGTCTGGAAACCGCCACTGCTGCCAGTGATTCAGTCACCCCAAGGCCTGCTCAAGGTTTCCTGGGGCCTGGTCTGTGCTGGTGTGGCCTGCACAGGACTATGCTCCTCTCTCACCCTGTTGGAACAGACCTTTCCTGCTGACCTTCCAAGTTGTCTTGGGCTGGAAATTTGTTTCGTTCCATCTTTTTGTGGGGTCTGCTGCTCTAGAAATTGTTTAGAATCATTTTAAAAGGTGTTTGGAGGGGTTTGGAGGAGAGCTCAGGCAAATCCCTGCCTTTACTCCACCATCTTGGCTCCACCTTAAAGCAGGAATTCTTAACTTAGACTTTGTTAACTTGTTTTAATTTTGTATGTATTTTGATAACTGCATTTCAATGTAATTGGTTTCTTTTGTAACCTCATGTATTTTATTTTGTACATTCTTGAAAGAGGTTTATAACATTCACTAGACTGCCAAAGGGGTCCATTATATAAAAAATGATTAAGAACCTTTCATTTAGAGCCACTTTTAGACAAGGAACATTGGAGATTCTTCCTGAGTCAAAGGCAGAGTAGGGAAGACAAAGGTCCTATCCCTGCCTTCCTTCCACCCCTACATTTGTTGTTACCTATAAGCCCACTGTTCACCCATATGGCAGCACTAGTCCTATATATAGATGTCCTACTTCTGGGTTAGCCTGAACTAGGGAGTGAACAACAGGACGGATGGAAGGGTGATTGTATAAACATCTTGAGACCAAGGACTGTATCTTCTCTAATATATCTGAACTCAATAGCACTTTCTACAATTTTATGTAACTGGGAGGTACTTCTGCTATGTCCAACCCCCTAATTCTGTAATCCATTACTCTGTAATTCATTAGATTATAAACTCCTTGAGAGCGGGGACTGTCTTTTGCCTCTTTCTGTCTCCCCCGCATTCAGCACAGCACCTAGCACATAGTAGGCACTTAATAAATGTTGGTGGATTGATAATTGAATGGATTTATGTTAAACAACCACAAAAAAAAAAGCCTTCCACAGTCAAGATACAATCTGTGGAAGCACTTGGTCTCTTGGGAGGAAAGTAATTATATCTCCAAGTTACTGAGATATTATAAAGTAGTTTTCCTAACAAATTACCTAGTAGCAGATCTGCCCTCTTCCCCACAAAAAAGAAAAAAAAAAGATCAGTGGAACAAAATAAAAATAGCTGATATCCAATAAAATGCATATAAATTTTTTTACTTGATAAACTTATAGGATTATGACTGAGCCTGTGAATTAATTAGTACAATATAGGGAACTCCCAGATGAGGAAACCCACTCTACTTTAAATCAGTACTTTCTTTGCAACTTAGTCTTGAGAGTTGCCTGATAGGTTAAGTGACTTGTCCAGGGTCACAAAGCCAGTATGCATCAAAGGGATGACATAAACCCAGGTCCATCCGGCTCTAAGATCAGTTTTCCATCCACTGTGCCATGATGTTTCTCAAATCTGATCAAAACATTTTTTAAAAATTAAAAGAGAAGAGAACTTTCACAACCATAGCTTGGGGGAAAATTCTTACCTGAACAAAGATTAGATATCATCGTAAAAGATAAAATGAATAATTTTGATTTCATAAAATTGAAAAGCCTTCCCACAAGCAATAAATGCAATTACATTTGGAAGAGAAACAACAAATTGAGACAAATTTTAACAGTAAATGTCTCTAGCAAAGAATTAATACAAATATATACAAATATGAGTCATTCTCCAGTAGGTAAATGGTCAAAAGAATATGAAATGGCAATTTTCCAAGAAGAAAGCTGTCAAGAATGATGTGAAAAATGCTGCAAATCACTAATGCAAATTAAAACAACTCTGAAGTTTCACCTCCCACTCATTAGATTGGCAACAATGACAGAAAAGGAAAAAGAGTCAAGTCAACAAGCTTTATTAAGTGCCTACTATGTGTCAGGCTTCGTGCTATGGGAATTTTTAAAAAGGCAAAAAATTGTCCCTTCCTTCAAGGAGCTCATAATCCAATGGGGTAGACAACATACATGCAACAATGTACAAACAAGATATATACAGGATAAATTAATTATATATTATAAATTAATTATGTAAATAAATAAATTAATAATTGACAGAGAGAAGGTGCCTGCATTAAGCGGGGGAGGGGGCACAGAAAGGCTTCTTGTAGAAGATAGCACTTTAGCTTACACTTTAAGACATCCAGGAAATCCAGGAAAGCAACAGAGGAGAGAATGGAATGAGTGTGAGGCAAGGGAGACAGCCAGTGAAAATATGAGATGGACTATTTTATGTGAGGGTCAGCTAAGAGACGCAGTAGATAGAACATTGGGCTTGGGATCAAGAAGACCCATCTTTTCACTAGTTCAAATCCAGCCTCAGACACTTACTAGCTGTGTGAACCTGGGCACATCGTTAACCTGTTTGCCTCAGTTTCCTCATCTGTAAAATGAACTGCAGAAGGAAATGGCAAACCACTCCAATATCTTTGCCAAGACTGAATAACAACAATAAAAATATACAACTAACAGTGATAAGAAAAAACCAGCAATCTTTTATTTAAATGAATGAATAGAAAGATATTAAGTGCTGACTCTGCACAAAGCCCCATACTGAGTGCTGAGGATACAAACGGAAAAGTGAGATAGTCACTGTTCTCAGGGAGCTCACATTGTATTAGAGGACAGAACAAATGCGGAAGGTTCCAGCTGCATGACAGAAAGGTTCCATGACTTTGAGTGTAGCCTTTTGACTGAGTCCAAGTTTTACAGAACAAGTCCTTTTATTAAGGGGATTTGCTCTGTGAGGTTTGGATTCGGTCAAAGGGCCGCACTTGAGGACCTAGAGAGCCACGTGTGGCCTGGAGGCCACAGGTTCCTCATCCCTGTCCCATGTTCTTTAGGATGTGGTGACAAAGTAGATGGTAATGTCTCTCTTTAATGTTGTTTTGACCGACAAAATCACATTGTTGAACCACATGGTAGGACCAAGGACTTTAGCGGTCACAGCTTTCTTTTCTGGGTCTTCAATAGCTGTGTCCATAGCATCTACAGGAGCAGCTGCCAAGCTGCATCTTTACTAGGATTTCTTTTCAGGCCGATGGCTGAAGGTGCTAGGCTAGAAACATTGATTTTTACAAGGCTCTACTATTCAAGGGTCTGGGCTATCTCCATCAGGGTCTGAGGGAGGATGATGGTCCAGGTAGTGGTAGTTTGACTTACCTGGCACATACTGTTTCATGCCATCTCTCCCTCAGGGTGCCTTGCCATTTCGGCAGGGCTAGTTTGCCTGCCTTGTGTGTGGCAGTTGATTGGCAGTTGGTGGAGATGGCCGGCCCCTTCACAGAAGTTGGTTCCCCAAATGATGGCTGTGAGAACTGGGCTGGAAGCTGGTCTAGAGAGTGCAACTACTTGAGCTCTTTTGCTTATATTATTTGTGATTGCAAAAAAAAAAACTAGGAGCAACATAACTGCCCGTTTATAAGGGAATGGCTAAATAAATTTTGCTATAGTCATGTAAAGAATACTGTAATGTAGTGCTTGGCTATTGCCTTTACTTTTCCATAGCAAGGGTGGTTACATCTCCCTCTAAGGGTTTTAAGAGCACCTTTAAGGATCTGTAGTGTCTCTTCTTTAGTACCGTCACCTAGAGTCCCCATTTTAATTGGTTTTTCATCTCCTTTAATGGCCAGTTATTAATGCCCCAGTTCCAATTAACCCTTTAATCTCAGTTCTTTAAAAAGATTTTTACTTTCAAGATAGACTGAGCACAAGGGTACAAACATTTCTTCCAAACACTTGGCAGATACAATCTCCCCTATACTACTGTGTTGGTAATTAAGATGGGCTTTTAACACTTATTCAATCAAGTGCCCTTGAAGAGTTTGGCCTTTGTTTCCTTGATTAAATTAGAGTCCTTGATGACCTCCTTGCCTCAAGGGAAAGCCTAGTTTACATGGGTTTGAGCGACACGTTTGTGACATCAGAGGCTTTTAGACCACGTGGGTCGAAGTCACATTTTTGTGACGCTTTTAGGTCACATGGGTGAGTCGAATGTATGACTCACCTTTGACCCCTAACAAGATATATAAACCCAGAGGTTGGCATTCTCCCCTGGGGGCTCTGTGACTTTGGGCCAGCCGTTGTAATAAGCTCCCCGGCTCCTGACCTCAGATGTTGATGGTGTTTCTTGGTAACTATGAATTGTATGTGGTCTATTTATAATGCATCTTTGTAATTTGTTTGTATTTGCTCTGAAGTTCAGGGTGCTGGCTTTCCCCCTGAACTAAGTGAATGATATTTGTATGTTGGATTGAAATAAGATTGTTAACCCCCTAATGCTACTTTCCTTAGTGAAGCAGATCAAAAGAACCTGTGCTGGCAGCATCCTTGGTGTTGGTCTTGTGTTGGTCTTCCACCCCCACAGTAGCTGCTAGCTGAATTGTTGCAACAACTACCTTGGTCCCTAGGGACAGTGGGCTCAGACTTAATATCTATCTATCTATCTATCTATCTATCTATCTATCTATCTATCTATCTATCTATCTTCTACCTGTCTATCTATATATATATATAATTTCCCATGAAGTTCATGCACACACATGGCATTGATGCTGGACTCACTGATGCTGAGTCCCTGTCTCACCTACCAATGGACAAAGTCCTGAATAGTGTTACTTGCCTCGGGTTCTTGACACTGGACTTGCTGCCAATCATGGACTTCACTCCCAGACCTGCTGGTGGCTCACTCCTTTAACCTCTTGAAGCCCACAATCTCCAATCATCTCCTTCTCCAATCTTTTTACCTAAATGAAAAAAAACAAATTTCAGATTCACTTCCCAGAGTCCAAAAACTCCCACCAGATCACAGCCAGGTAGAAGGAGACATACCAAAGAAAGGACAGGTTCTAGCTGAGTAGCACCTTTAGAATGCCCCCATTTCTAGCTGTGCAGATGAACAAAAAGCCTCCTTTTCATTATGTATCTGGCAGACTGGAATCAATTACATAATGTATGTACATGCTCCAAATCTCTTTGAGGCACTTCCATGATATGTCATCATGAGCCTCTTCTACATGGGTGCTTTTACTAGCTGATCATACTGATACCAGTTCACCATCTTTCTGTCCCATTAATTCAGATCAACAAGTATAAGAAACAGAAAAAACTCTGGAAGGAACTTTGTGAAATAAGGCAAATCAGGGAGGGCAATGCTAAAAAAAAAAACACTCAATAACTGAAAACGAAAAAAACTGATAGAAACTTAGAAAGAATCATGAAAAAGTTGACACTTTATGCATTGAAATTAATTTTTTTAAATGCAAATGATTTCAAATTGAGTTTAATTGATTATATTGTTGTTTAATATTAAGTAAATATATTATTGATCCAGATATATATATATATATATTTTTTATTGGTGTAGGGAAGTCCTAGTATGGAAATTCCCTCCACCAACACAGATTGGAAATTGTTCTGTAACTTAGAGTCTTTGAGAGTTGCCTAGGGTGCTGAGAGCTTAAATGACTTGACCACAGTCATGTAGCTAGTGTAGCTCAAGCCGCAAAGTCCATTGGTATTGGACTCTCTCCTCATTGCTGGAGATCAACTCTCCATGCCTGCGCGGTGGCAGGCAGTTGGTGAGACGGGAGAGAAAGATTCCATCTCTCCAGGCTTTTCTTCTCTCTTCTGTGAGAGAGTGGATGGATGAAGCCAACCCCACTTTGGACTGCTGAAGGGAGAAAAGATTGGGAAGAAGCTAACGTGAAAAGAGTTGACAGTCTCTATCATGTCCTTGTTGAACTAGAGATTTGGGGGAATTTTCCCCTTGAGTGAGATCTGGGACTCTCTCTTGACTAAGCTAAGTCACTCCCAGTGGAAGGGCTCCTCTTTCACTCTGTGTTTCCTGTTACATATCCTTATACATTTTCTCCAATTTGTTTTGTTTGTTGCTGTTCAGTTATCTCAGTCGTGTCTGACTCTGTGACCCCATTTTAGGGTTTTCTTGGCAAAGATACTGGAGTGGTTTGCCATTTTCTTCTCCAGATCATTTTAAACAGATGAGGAAACTGAGGCAAACAGGGTTAAGGGACTTGCACAGCATCATGCAGCTAATAACCGTCTGAGGCCTGATTTGAATTCAGGTCTTCCTGACTCTAGACCCCAGCTACCTTGCTGTCAACTTGGATTAATGGATTTCTTTGCTATTTGCTATGTGTGTTCATTTTGAAACTGCAATTTGGTGGGAAAGGAGTCAAGCCTTATATATATGGCTTTGGCCTTCCTTCTCAAGTAAGAAATAACAATCAGGAGTCTAGCATGAACCTGAAAATGTTAAATATGAATTAAATTAATATAAATATAAATAACACAAATTTTAATATTAAATATAAATGAATATAAATAATATAAATCAAAACAAACATATGTATATATTTTATAAAATATTATTTAAATAGTAACAATATTTAAGGGAGCAGAGTAGATATAATTCTAGCCCAGTTGCCCCTCTTTCTGAGGAGAAAAAAGTAGACAACCTATAGCCTACATCCTCCTGCTTTCCCCTCCTGTCAGGAAGCAAAGTCTCCCTTGGAGAAGGATGGGGAAAGGAGGTGATAGAAAAGTATCTGTTCTGGCCTCCCTGTGTGACAAATCAAGGCAGCTTAAACTAGACTCACCTATGTGAGACATAGGGTTTGAGCTCATGTCTCCCTGACTCTAGGAGGGGCTCTTTCTCTCTTCTAGGATGAACCTTTAAGCCATTAATAAACCATTTTTTTTTATCTCTAAAAGGAACCAAATTTCTATTTCCCATGCTGGGATGAACCTGAGGCCGAAGGTACCTCATAGACTCTGCGAGAAACTAATTGAACTTCCTTTATGATGCTATAGACCTGAGGCACGGGGTCAGGGTCCGATCTAACTCCATTTCCTGGATGTTATAGGAAGGCCTTTTATAGGGAGAGTAAAGGAAAAATCTACTATGATCTGAGTAGTGAGGGGGTACAGTGACTCGATGAATCAAGGCCCTAGCTCTGAATTAAATTACACCAAGGGGCATACTGGTAAATGTTCAACAACCTGTGCACGTGAACACACTTCAGTACAATTAACATTTTTTTTTCCATATCTTTTAGGTTTAGACAATCAACAAAACAACTCCAGCTTTGGTTTGTAGTATTTGCTGACTGCTGAGATGTAAATGCTCACAATGAAGGGTGAATAATCACCTCCTGAGCCATTAAGAGCTGGCTCCAGCCCAGCACCTGTCACAGGTAACTACAAAACAGCCAAGTCACATTCAGAAAACTTCTGACGATGTTGACATTGAAAAGTGACCTTGAAGTAAAACTTGTTAAAGCAGTGGAGCCGTGCATCTATCTGCAAGGCAGCTAATGGGTCTTAATGGGGAGTATAGTTTTTTCCCCAGCAGAAAGGAAAGACCAAAGGATCTTGGGAAACAGAAGCTGTGAACATATATTTTGTATTTTTTTTTTTTGGATTCTGCTCTCTTTTCTTGATACCACCATACTAGTGTCTCCATATTTCTCAGAATTATTAATATATTAACAATAGTGCCAGAGCTGGAAAGATCTGAGAGGCCACATAGTTCAATGCCCTTATTTTACAAATGAAAAAATAGAGGCCCAGGGAGGCTGGGTGATTTGCCCAAGGTCACAGAGGTGGTGAATGTCACAGGTAGAATTTAAACCCAAAACCTCCAGAGCTAGTGTCCTTTTATCATTCTTCTGTGTGTGTATGTGTGTGTGTGTGTGTGTGTGTGCATGCACGTGCACATATGCGTGACTACATATATGCATATATATGTTTGGGGGAGGAGCTGCATGGGGAATTTCTCCAAAGCAATTGGCAACTTATCCATAACTTGTAACATTAGAGAGTTAGTTGTCAGGGATGCTGAAGTTTTTGAACATCTGTTTTTAAAACTTTGAATTCCAAATTCTCTCCCCTCTTCCCTTCCCACCCATCCTCCCTAAGAAGTCCAGCAATTCAACATAGGCCACATGCATATCATTACGTATAACCCTTCCACAATACTCATGTTGTGAAAGACTAACTATATTTTGCTTCTTCCTAACCTATCCCCCTTTATTGAATTTTCTCTCTTGCCCCTGTCCCTTTTCGAAAGTGTTTTTTGTTTTGTTTTTGATTACCTCTACCCCAATCTGCCCTCCCTTCTATCATCCCCCCTTTTTTATCTTCTTCTTTCTTTCCTGTGGCGTAAGATACCCAATTGAGTATGCATGGTAATTCTTCCTCAGGTCAAATCTGATGAGAGCAAGATTCACTCATTCCCCCTTACCTGCCTTCTCTTCTCTTCTCTTCCTACAGAACTGCTTTTTCTTGCCACTTTTATGCAAGATAATTTACCACATTCTATCTCTCCCTATCTCCTTCTCTCAATATATTCCTCTCTCATCCCTTAATTTGATTTTATTTCTTTTAGATATCTTCCCTTCATCTTCAACTCACCCTGTGCCCTCTCTCTCTCTCTCTCTCTCTCTGTATATATATATATATATATATATATATATATATATACACACACATACATACACACACATATATATAC
>JAQQSZ010018653.1:0-10532 GCA_028646595.1 Phalanger gymnotis | reverse complement strand
TGTCAAAAGGCTTGGGACTTTCCTGAGATTGGAAGTAGTGAGAGCTCATTATGGCAGTGACCAGACACCCTTTCCTGTTTAACCTCCAAGTGAGGAGGATGCAGGGTGCTGCTTCTTCAAAGATATTCCATTCCTGGATCATTCTTTTTTCATGTTTTTTTTTCCATTGTGATCTATTTCTTCTTTCACAACTGTGACTAATATGGAATTTTTTTTTACATGATAGCACCTGTAAAACCTATATCAAATTGCCTACCATTTCAGGAAAGGAGGGTAGGGAGAAAAATTTGGAACTCAAAATCTTGTAAAAATAAATGCTCAAAATTGTCTTGACATGCAATTGGTTAAAAAAAGATAAAATATTATTAAAATAAAAGAAAATGAAAAAGAAAATGACTTATCCAAATGGAAATGTTCAGTAGGCAATCGGATCTATGGGTTGGAAACTCTAGTGAGAAATCAGGATTAGTGATATCATTTTCTGAGTTTTTGGTGTAACGCTGTATAGTAGGGAAAACCTACACACTAAAAAGTTGGAAAACCTGAGTTCTAATCCAGCCCTTGGTTCTAATTAACTGGGCAACCTATGGCTGTTTGCCACTGATCCCCAGCCCTCCATTCCCACTTTTGTAAAATCAGGGGTTTCAAACAACTCCGTTCAACAAAGAGTAATTGAAGGAGGCTACGCATACAAATACTTCATGTGCCACTGTCAAGTTAGGCCTGTTTACGTTTAAATTTTAAATTGATCTTGATTTATGCATCCCTTATGTTCTCTTCTTGCCAAGAAAAAATAAGCAAGTTATCATTATTTTACCGAATAAGTTATTTTCAGGGCTGCTGACCTCCATCAGCTTCTAGACATCGAATTCCATATGACAGAATAAACAAAATATGTTGCCATAATAATCACTACCAGAAGCCTGTGGAAAAAAATAAATTAAATCCAGTTTACTAAATGAAAAGAATATGCTAATGTGACATTAATACCATGAATTTACAAGCCCTCTTAGTTTTGATTTTTTATATTGCTTTCAGAAAATTTCAAAAATAAACCCTTGGTTCTATCTTCTGTGAATATACAAACTTTCTGAGGAGGAGACTGGGCTGAAATGAAGATGTCCCAGCCTGACTAAGAACTGAATGTTGGGGTGGGGGTGGGGGTGGGGGAGGAGGCTCAGAACACTGGCACAGGCTTAATGTATCTGTGGAATTCCCTAGTATGTGCCTGGCATCTCTTCCAACAAAATAAGCACATTGTGATTTCCAGACACGCTACACTAGGAAAGCAGTCCCAAAAGCTTTCCTCAGGTCTGTTCTTCTCCCAGATCCAGCAACACCGTTGCCTGGCAGAGAGGAAAAAGCATCCCTTCCCATCATGCTTTGTAGCCTGGTTTGGGGTACAGGATGGCTAAGGGAGGGAAACTCCGGGCCCACTAATCATCTTTACAGATCATGTCTCACTATGGCTAAGGGCAGCTGTGACTGAAATTGTAGACTGAAAGAAGGAAGAATCCCAATTCCAGTATGCCCAGTCTCCAGTGGGGATCCAAATGAAAACCACTGCCACAGCCTTTGAAACAGAATATCAAGATAATCATTCCTCTGCCTATCTGCCAGGACACATTTATTTCCAAATAGGGAGATAGTAGACACAAGAAGGATGTCAAACAAAGGAACATAGATGCCACAGTTGGAAAACAGCAATGAGGCAGAAAATTAAGGAAGGCCAACGAGGATACTGGAGGAAACAACACTCAGAGGAATGAGACCAGGCAAAGCACATTCAAAGAGAGTGGCTCAGAAGGAATAGAGGGGATTGTGGGCAACTGGGAATGAACCATGAAGAAACAGACGTGGATTTGTTAAAGAATATGAACCAATGATGTGTTAAACACAGAGAGAGAGATAGGAAGAGGCAGACAGCACTCCTCATGGTCTCAAGGGAGATGATATAGAGAAAAAGGGGAGTTAACCAGAAAGTATTCTAATGCCTGCCACACGCTCAGTGCTGCCTGCATTAAGTGGTGGTGGCAGGGATAGAGAGCCCAAGTAAGTCTGCGAATGCCAGGCCATTTCAAATGTTCTTGACAGACAATAGAAGCACTGAAGATTTTTGAGCAGAAGAAAGATAATGCCAAGGTCTGTGCATGAGATACATTATTCTGACGGAGGCATACAGGATGAATTGGATGGAGAAGACATAGGTGGGACAGGAAAATCTGTCTGCAAGCTCAGCAAGGTGGGTAGACGTCAGTGAAGGCTAATTAACAGATGGGGAGAGAGAGAGAGAGAGAGAGAGAGAGAGAGAGAGGCTTTATGGAGGGGGTAGTGAGTTGACTTGTAACCCATTGGATATGAGAGGTGAAGGAAAAGTCAGTAAGTCAGGCATTAAATGTGTATCTGCTGCCTACTCTCTGCCAGGCACTGCCCCAAGCACCAGGGATACAAAGAAAGGTGAAAGACAGCCTCTGTTCTCAAGGAGCTCACAGTTTAATGGTGGAGACAATATGGAAAGAAATGATTAATTCAACATAATCCTAAGGTAATAAACATAGCAGGCTAGGCCAATGGTGTCTGCAAGGACAGATATACTGTGATCAGGAGGATCAGTGAATACTGAAGGCCCCAATGCTGTAGAAGCCATGAAAAGAGGAGAATCAGGTAGGACTAAACAGTCAGAGGAAAGATGTTGAGGATGGGGGAGAGGTGAAGCTGACTCATGAAAAACAGTAAGGAGGGAAGCATAGACATTCTAGGCCAGGGAACAGCTCCAGGGAAGACAGAGACACATGCACAGCTCAGTGAAGTTCCAGAGTATGATATTAAAGATATTGTTTGTGAAGTCCTAGAGAAGGAAGAGAGCATCCATACATGTTATCCTAAAGTTAAATGAGAAGTCATGAGGAACCTCCGCCATTTCCATTGATTAGTGGGTTACCAGTTCACTCGATGAATACGACAATGAACGGAGGAGGGAGCAAAACGCTGGACAATATCCCTCCTCATGTTGCAGACAAGATGGTACCACATGCACTTAATGACAGGATACTTAGATGAGAGACCACTTTGGTGGGTTTAGCAATGGTTGCTTGACTGGGCTGTAAAGAGGGATGTGAAATCTGAAAAAGAGACGTCTGCTCGAGGGGCATGGCTCTGCCCCGCTCCATGGTTTGTTGGCCATTTTCGTCAACAATTTCAAGGAAGCACACATAGGTGGCTTATCCAATTAGCAAGTGCTACAGTGATGGAAGGAAGAGCAGATATATTAGAATATGAAGCTGAGGTCTCCAATTATCTCAGTAGGCTCAGGCCATGTGCCAAAGTAACAAAAGAAAAATAGGGAGAGATGATGAATCTTGCACTTGAGTCAAAATAATGACAATAACAAACACACACACACACACACACAATAGACCAACAATACTCAAGCCATTGTCAGTGTATGGCAGAGTGGAAATTACCTGAGGACCGGGATGGTACATTGCCTGGAGACATTTAATAAATATTTGTAAGGAGATACAATAAATACATAGAAATTAAATTGAATTGAGAAAGAAAAGAAAGGAATCTGGTATTAAAAAGAAATTCTAGGGATTTTAGTAGACTAAAAATGAACTAGGGTTGGGATAATTTAGTAAAACTAAAAAATAAGCTTCTTGATCTTAGGTTGCGTTTATAGCAGTATGTTGTGGTATGAAGTCTGAGAAAGATTCAACTGATTTAGTCCTTTATTGTTTGATTACACTTTAGTTCCTACCATGAATAAATGCTAATCGCTCTTTTTTGTTTGATTGGTTTGGTTTTTATTGGGGTGGGGGGATGATGGATATGGACTTTGGACTGGAGATTTCATTGCTCTTTGGAATTCCTAGTGAAGAAAAACTCAATGCTGATAACCAATGATTCAATTTGTAGTTCATTAAGGCAAAGAGATTGGCAGGAGGCTGTAATCTTAATTCTGACTTGAGCATCACAGAAAAGCCATTCTAGTCCAGTAGAGAGAGTAGGAGAGCCTAGGAAGGAAGGCATTCTGTGGCCTTTCCATGATACCTGTCAGCTTCCTTGCACACAAGCTGCTGTGGTTTAGTCGTTTTTCAGTCAAGTCTGACTCTTCACGACTTCATTTGTGGTTTTATCGGCAAAGATGATGGAGTGGTTTGCCATTTCCTTCTCCAGCTCATTTTATAGACGAGGTCACTGAGGCAAACAGGGTTAAGTGAATAGACCAGGCTCATACAACTAGTAAGACCAGATTTGAAATCAGGAAG
This sequence comes from Phalanger gymnotis, assembly GCA_028646595.1. Classification (NCBI taxonomy): domain Eukaryota; kingdom Metazoa; phylum Chordata; class Mammalia; order Diprotodontia; family Phalangeridae; genus Phalanger; species Phalanger gymnotis. Next base: position 6,261 of record JAQQSZ010018653.1, on the reverse strand, counting down.
ATGAGTCTTCTTAACTTTAGGCCCAGCCCTCTATCCACTGTGCTGTTATTGGTTTGATGAAATGGATACTGAGAAAGCTTTGAAATACTGGCAAAAGACCACCTTTGCCCTTCAGAAACATTCTTATCGTGCTGAGGGAGCCTCAGTAGTGCCCGTCATCGCTGTCCATAAAGGAGACAACATGATCGCGATTCCATATCCAACCCTTCCAGCTTCCTTTGCCTCGTTTACTTCACGTGTAGAATGAAGAGTTAGATTCAATGGCCTCTGAGGCTTCTTCCCATTCTCATTCGAGATCTCATTTCACTCAAATATTCAAACGCATCTGTGATAATAGCAGTTTGGTCGTGCCTGATAAAACGATCTATGCCTACCTATTCCACTGTGAGAGAAAAGATTATAAGTAACCAATTGTCAATGTTGGGGGATTCAGGGTTTTTCCTCTTTCCCTTTCCTCATCCAGAGACTAGTCTTTGAAGTCTTAGTAGGACAGGGTTGAGATGATGAGATTGGCCTAATCCTCCCAGAACATTTTTGGACAAGACCGCATCCAATCGGGGAGCTTATTTCTGATTAATGTATAAAGAGAATCTAATCTCAGTGAATTCCTGCCCGTTGTGTTCAATCGAAGTCATCTGGGGGGAAATGAGTGTCTTTGTCCAAGAGCACAGACAAGATTAAAGTCACTACCCAGCCTCTTAGCATAATATTCCTTGTCTCATTCATTGTTCACTAACCAGAGTTGATTTTCCCCCTCAGGGATACCTCTAAAAGTTCAAAACCTCCATGCAGGGTCTTTGGTTTCCAAGACAACCACTGACCTTAATTTAACGATTATCTGCTAGCCTGATCAATATATTGACTATTAATTACCCAGAAACTCTGTCTCTGGGATTTTTCATTCATCTCAGTTGTTCATATTGCCCTAGATATCTATAAGGAATCCACCTAAGATGCTAGAGGCCTTCTTTGTTTGTTCAGTGCATTGATATATACCACTCGAACATTCTTTTTTTCCACCTGTCAATCTTCTCTTTTGTCACGTGACCAACCCATCTTCTCTTCCTTTCACAAAATTCTATGTTGACATCCTTTACGCATGTTCATCTTTGGACTTCCTCGTTGGCTAAATGTCACGATGCCCTTGTACTCCCCACACACCTCATCATTTTTCTCTGTGATGCACACATTAATCAGTAGAGAATGATGATTTCTAAGATCTCTATCATGTCAAAAACCTACATTAATCTTAAAACAGTCTGATCATGTTCTGCCATTTTACCATCATCTTTTATTTGTATGTATGTGTCTTAGTACTTAGGGGTAGATTGGAGAGGGGGGACTCAAAATCAATTAACCTTCTGTTCTTAGCAGTCCCCAAAATGAGTGAGATATATCAGCCAATGGCCTGCTAGTTTTCCCATCTGTGCACTGCCAAATCAAAAACAGATTCATTGAAGACAGGAGCTCTAACTCCCTCTCACTTCACATTTAGGGGTGGCGGTATGAGGAGGGAAGAACAACTGACATCTCCCTCCCTCCTCCGCCAGGGAAGAGTCAGGTCCATAAATCTATAATGTGATGGCCCAGGCTGACATCCCCAAAGTCTCCTTTTAAATTCCCATCTTCAAGGACTAAATTTTAATGATTTCACATTTGCTTTCATTTCAGAATCTTCAAATGTTTATTGCCTTGTATTAGTGTTGCCTAGTTCTCTTTAAGTCAGCTTCAAACTTTTATTTGGTTCACAATATAACTTCTGAGTGTCTCGCATCGACAGACTTCTTACAAGCATTAATTTTTCATTTCCATAATAGCTTTGCCTAATCATACAAATTATGTGACACAAATAAATGACAATGGATAGAGAGACTTATCTTTCTGACTCCAAATCTGGCCTCATACACTTACTAGCCATGTGACTGCGGGCAAGTCACTTAACCTTATTTGCCTTAGTTTCCACAATGTAAAAGGAGCTGGAGAAGGAAATAGCAAACCACTCTAGTATCTTTGCAAGAAAACCCAAATGTGGTCACAGAGTCAGACACGACCGAAATGAATGAACAACAATACTTGCTTTGACCAGAATTTACTGTCTACATGCGATTTCACTCTGTATTCTTCACATTGATAAAAGAATGAAAAAAATCCCAAAATGTTATGGGAAAATGACAAAATCTTTTATAGAAATAATAATAATTGCAAAAAAAAACGCCTTATCTGTTGTGATTTGTGAATTCCAAAACACTTTCTTCTCAATGACTTTCTGAGTTTTTAATGTCTAAATTATGTGAACGTGGCAATAAAAAAGAAACTATCGTAGCATTAGAATCTAGTTATAGAGGTGCTGAAGTTACAAACCAGCTAAGGAACCATGGCAATTAAGAGGGGCACATGATTTAGACAGAGAGCTCTGGAGCAGGGGTCTATAGACTGAGGATTCTCTGTCCCTGCCTGACGCTCTGAGCAAAGCATCATGTCTCTTGGAGACCTAGATTCTTCATCATTCTCTCTCTGACACCTCTTCCTGCTCTCACATTTAATCCTCTTTCTGGAGTCTAAGTAGAGTCAATGACTATTAGTTGAAAAGTCACATTAGAGAATTCCATGTAAAATGAACATGGGAATAAAGAATGTGAAAAAGCATAGTAGCAGAGGGAATGGATAACAGAACCTGTAAAATACAAAACATGCCAGAGGCTTAAATACTCTAAGATATCTAACTACTAATTTGAATGTTTCTGAGGCCTGATTTGAACTCAGGAAGATGAGTCTTCCCAACTCTAGGCCTGGCACTCCATCCACTATATGGCTATTGGCTTTGTGAGTGAAGGGATGGCCCCTTTAATTAGAAAAAAAGAAAAAAAATCAAGCCAGGAGGGGAAGACCCTCAAGGTTGCTGTTTCAAAGAGAAACAGTTACCCTTCACATTCACTCTAAGCCTGGGGGGCCCAAAATATAGCCATTAAATGGAGCTTAGGCAGGGACCTATTGTGGTCCAATCTATGACCTTCAGAGTGAACTGGATTTGAGGTTTTGAGAAAGAAGGAAGGAAAGATGGTAGCGTAGGTGGAGTGGGGAAGCGAGGGGAGGAAAGGGATCTAGTCAGTAAACCCCAAGCTAAGTGGGCAGCTTATGGCCATCAAAATTTACCTTCCTTTAGTGAGGAGAAGCAGAAGGAGAGGGAGAAGGAGAGGGAGACGACGAGCTTAGTTACCCAATTAGCTGGGTCCCCATTCAGGCAGCCTGGTCTACTCACAGGTTGTGTTTGTCCTTCGTTTTCGAATAGGACCATGATATCAGACAAATGATGACATGACTTGCAGTTGACTTTGATTTGAGTGAGGGAGGGCTGTGCAAGGTCACCAGCTCCCTTTCTCCTCCAGAGCCATCTGGATCCAGCGACCAGATATTCAACAACATGACTGGAGATGTCCTGGAAGGGTCAGGGTCTCCCATTGCATCCTGGATCATCTCCAGGAATCCTGGTGACTATTTGGTCACTGGACCCAGATGGCTCTGGAGGAGAAAGTGAGGCTGGTGACCTTGCCCAGCCCTCCCCCACTTAAATCAATGTCAACTGGAACTCATGTGACCATTTCCCTGATGTCACCGTCCTCTTTGTAAATGAAGGACAGACGCAATTGGTTTTATGGAAATGGATATTGAGAAACCTTTGAAATACTAGTAAAAGACCATGTTGATACTCAGAAACATCTCATATTCTGCTGGGGGAGCCTCAATAGTGCCTGCCATCTCTTTACATAAAGAATAGAACATGATCATTACTGATTACCAACTCTTAAAGCTTCCTGTGCCTCATTTACTCCATATGTATAAAGAACATTTGAACTTAATGACCTCTGAGGGTTCTTCCCATTGTCATTCTATGATCTCATATCACTTAAATATTGAAATAGATCTGTGATATAAATTCATAAATTATTTACCTCCAAATTTCCTTCTATTCCTTTCTTCCTTTAAGATATAGCTCACGTGACACCTGCTAGAACTCTTTAATTATTCCCCCATCTGCCTGTACCTTCCCTCCCTAGTTACCTCATATTTAAGTACCTGATACATTATAATTTGTATTTGTTCTATGTATACTTGTTTTGTATCTACTCCTACAGTGGGTGCCAAAAGTGTTAGTCCAGTTTTAATCTAGTAAAGCATTAAATTTTGAGCTTAAAACTGCACTAAGACTTTAGGGACATGATTTATAAGTGCATATTCTTTCCCCATTCTAATGTAAGCCTCTTATGGGATGTCAGTGGCATATAGTAGGTACTTAAATAGAGCATATAGCAGGTACTTCATAAATACAATAAAATAAAGTCATTGATTCATTCATTTTTAGAAAATCAAGGACATTCTGAAACCTAATTTCATTTAAAAATGTATCATTGCTTTAAAAAACACTACAAAGAATATGTTTTACCAAATTATGACCATATCCAAAAAGGTAATAATTATTATTAGTATTAGATGACTTTGATTTGAGCAAGGGAGGGCTATGCAAGGTCACCAGCCTCCCTCTCTCCTCCAGAGCCATCTGGGTACAGTGGCCTGATATTCACCAGGATGACTGGAGATGGCCCCGGATGCAAATCAGTGTCAACTGAGAGTCATGTCATCATTTATATTTAAACTTGAATTTGGTTACACAACTTTCTAGTGTCAAGCTGGGTGGGGGTTTAAACCAGAGAAAATCATTTTTATAATCTGCTCCCCCACTGTTCCGTACTCAAGGTATATGGGAATCTAGAATTCAATGGAATGTTATAGACCACGTGAATTAACTTCTGCATGGCTAGGACAAAAGTACATGTTTCAGGAGGTATTACCTTCACTCCTTTTTGTCTCATCCTCATAAATCCTCTAAGATGGTCAGAATGAGAGCTGACATTCACAAGGCACTCATAAGTTTACAAAGAGAAGGCTGCTATACATGGGTTTCCTCATGTGAGTCTCAAAATAACTCCTGGACATAAGAACTGAAAAGACTCAGTGCTTCAATATATAAAAGCATAGCAAAGTGCTCTCTAAATACCAGGTGCTGTTTTTGCTTTTAGTGTCATTTTGCCATACCCTGAGGCTCAGGGACATTCACTGACTTGCGGTAGTCACATACCCAGTACAGGTGTTAAGAGGCAAGATATGATCCCATTTCTCAGTGGACCAATGTTCTTTCCATTGCTGTATAATATCTCTAAATTAGGAGGGTAAGTTTAAGTACAACCCCTGTGCTGCCAATCTTGTAGTTGAGGAGAGGTAGGAAGGTCCGGAGCACCAGGAAATGAAGACCTGGTAGAAATGATGTCCTTACCATATAAATTGCTGTAAGTTCTACAAAGCTCTTTCCTCCCACCCATCAACCGAGGTGAGTAGTTTTTGTTATTTAGTTGTTTTCAGTCGTGTCTGACTCTCCATGATTCGATTTAGGATTTTCTTGGCAAAGATACTAATGTAGTTTGCCATTTCCTTCTCCAGCTCATTTTATAGATGAGGAAACAAGGCAAACAGGGTTGTGACTTACCCAGGGTCACACAGCTAGTAAGTGTTTGAGGCTGGATTTGAACTCAGGTCTTCCTGACTCCAGGCGCAGCATGCTATCCACTCTACAACCTGGCTTCCTCCAGATCCCGACTACAGACCCAGCCCTCTATTTCTTATCCTTTTCTTCAGCTAAGGAAAGCCACATTCAGAGGTGAAGATACTTGTTCATAACCCCGCACCAAGGAGATCTCAGAGATAGGGAAGGGTAGAAAGTTCCTGCCTTCTCTGTTCCGTTACTGGCCCTTCTTTCAAATCTGCACCCCTGCTCCATCCAGGCTCAGCACCCTTTACGTGACAATAGAATGGGCCAGGCACAGAGGGGTTTTCACCTGAATTGTTCTAAAGAGCGCTCACATCGACAGAACTATAGAAATTAAGTACAGACCGGAAGAAAAAAGCAGCCCAGGCTGTTGGGCGTCCCTGGGGGCAGCGTGGTGAACAGGCGGTCACGTGACCTCACAGACAACAGCGGGCCGGACCTCACAGACAACAGCGGGCCGGAGCCAGTTCTAATGTTTTCCAAGCACTAACTGTGAAATTTTTAGTGTAAGCTTTTAGACCTTCGCGAGTAGCCACCACTACAAACCGGGCTTTGATTTATTGTTTCAAAAGAGTGGCAGAGAAAACGATAATGCTGCAGATTAAATGTAAAGTGTATGGATCTCCTGCCACCACCCCCTACCCCACGCAGAGTTGTTAAGA
>JAQQSZ010018652.1:0-10532 GCA_028646595.1 Phalanger gymnotis | reverse complement strand
GTCAACATACAGTGTGTCCAGCTATGACTAATCATACCAATATCAGCTACCATAGGTTCGGCACAAGTAGTCTGAACAACTGCCATTTGGAAGGGAGAAGTCTCTAAATTCATGCATCAAATCTGTGGTCAGCTTTACCTGTAAGTGGCAATGATAGAGGCAGAAAGGTCTGGTATCTGTTTCCCAACCAAGGAGCATCCAGAAACTTCTCTCCAGGCCATGGCTTCTTCCCCTTCTCTATTTATTCTCCCTTTCCTACCTGACATTGTGGGGTGTTCCCAGGGGTGTGATAGTAAATACTCAACAATCAGGTCTCCAGGAAAAAAAAATGTATGCATAACATAAGTTTAGTCCACATTATTAATATTTTATCAGGAGCAGCTAGGTGGTACACTGGAGAGAGCACTGGCCCTGGAGTCAGGAGGACCTGAGTTCAAATTTGGCCCCGGACACCTAACCCTAGCTTTGTGATCCCGGGCTAGTCGGTTAACCCCAACTGCCAAAAAAAAAAAAATCCTTCACTTTAAATCAAGACAGTCAACAAAATAATAAATCAAACCCTAATTTGTAGTATTTGCCCAAATTCTAAGGTGTAAATATTCACACTGAAAGTTTAACAACAGACTTGATGATAGAGTAGGCAAGTACTTAAGCCAAGAAGAATAAAAAGGTTGAATACAGGGATGGAAAGAGACATAGAGAGAGAGAATGCCCAGTAACTTGAGCTCTACCCTCCTACCCATCTCTGAGAATCCACCACTAAAGTTCACACCACATTATTTTTCGGCTAGCTCCTGCTGCCATTTCCTCTTAGTAGCATTACTGAAACTGGTTTTTATTTAATCTACTTTTTCCTACTTATTTTTCTCTTTTTTTTTTCAGTAGTGTCATGGGTTGCCTCCCCCAGCAGTGTTCCTTTTATAATATCTTGACAACTTCCCCAAAATAAGACCATCAATCACACCTCTGGAGAACTTTGAAACTATTAGTGTTAAGGAAAACTAGCTGCCATTTTCAGAGCATTAGTGCCCACCTTGGTTAAACATCAGTCAGAAACTAAGTCTCAAGGCAGAGGATAATGCCCAAGTCTCTTCCACCATTAAAAAAAAAAAACCTTCACTAAACCTTATTATCCCTCTAGATATCAGCCTCTGTTTTTTCTCCTATCTTCAGCCAAACTCCCCCCGTAGAGGAAGTTGTCTACCCTCATTTGTTCCCTTTGCTTCCTCTTTTCTCAGTTCTCGACCCTTTTTAATCTGGCTTCTGACTTCATCATTCCACTGAAGCTGTTCTCTCCATAGTTACCAAGGATCTCTCGCTTGACAAACCTAAGACTGTTTTCTCAACATATTCCTCTTGTCCTCTTTGCAGTTCTTGATGCAGTTGATCACTGTCTCTTCCTGGATACTTTCTCCTCTGGATTTTCATAACACCATCTCTTGGTTCCCTTCCTACCTCTCTGATTCCTCCTCAGCCTCCTTTATTAGATCATCATCTACGTCACACCCTCTAATTAAGGCTCTGCACCGGACCCACTATTCTAGTCTCTTTACATTATCATCTTCACTCCTACACACTCTCCAGGGTAGCCATATTAGCTTTCTTATTGTTCTCCATATATGGGTCTTCATGCCTTTGTACTGGCTGTCTGCCATGTCTAGAATGCATTTTCTTTTCATTTCTGCCCCCTGGAATCCCCTGATTCCTTCAAGACTGAGGCCAAGCCCCTCCATCTACCTGAAGCCTTTCTATGACAAAAACAAAATCAATTAAGTAAAAACATCCAAAACGTATATAAATATTCTGTTCTAGTAGTCTTCCACCTATTTGCCTTCAGGGAAGAGGCCTGTTTCATTACTTTATCTGTTCTATGGTCACATTATTGTAGTCTTCTTCCTCGTCTTCTCCTCCATTGTGTAAAATGGGGATAATATATATGCCTGCAGCCCTAAGTACCTCAAAGGGTTACTAAATGGCTCAGACTGGATAATATATGTAAAAGCAATATATAATCCAATTCGATAAAACATTTATTATGTGTGCCTACTATGTACTTTTGTATTGGTAATACAAAGACAAAAGCAAAATAATCCCAGCCCTCAAGAATTTTATATTTGACTGGAGGAAACTACATATACAGAAAGGGGGGGGGGCAGGGAGGGAGAGGGAGGGAGGGAGAAAGGAATACAAAGTCATTTGTGGCATGGGGATGCAAAAAGCACTAACGGCTGGAGGAATCAAGAAAAGATGCTTGTAGGAAGAGGCATTTGAGAAGAGTTTTGAAGGGAGCTAGGGGCTCCAAGAAGCAGAGGTGTGGAAAGAGGGCTCTCAAGGTATAGAAATGAGAGATGTGATGTTATGTTAGGGAAAACAGAAAGAACTTAGAATGTGAGGACATGAATGTATAATCAGAAAGATTAAGTTAGAGCCATATTGTGAAAGGCTTTAGATGGCAAATAGAAGAGAGCATATTTAATTCCAGAGGCAATTAGAAGCCATGGAAACTTCTCGAGTAGGAAAAGTGACATGATCAGACAGAATTTAGCTTTAGGAATATCACCTTGGCAACTGTCTGGAGGATGGACTGGAGGGGGGGGGGTGGCTAGCATCAGAGAGACCAATTAGAAGGTTATTGCAGTAGTCCATGTGAGAGATGAGGTCCTGAACTAGGATGATGGCCATATGAATGAACAGAAGGGAACAGATGCGAGAGATGTTATGGAGGTATAATCGACACCACCTGGCAACTGATTGGATATCAGAATGAAAATGAGGAGTTGTATCTGTCTAGGAGAATCTGGGGGAATGGAAGAATGGTGATACCCTCCACAGAAATAAGTAAGCTAGGAGGAAGGTTTGGCTTAGGCCAGTGGCTCTTTACCTGGAATCTGCAGATTTGCTTTTTAAAATATTTTAAATTGTATTTCAATATAATTAGTTTGCTTTGTATGCCTATGTATTTAGTTTTTTGCATTTAAAAGAGGGGGTCTATAGACTTCATGTACTAAACTGCCAAAGAGATCTACACGCACACACAAATGTATATATATATATGTTTTTATTATCTGTATGTGACAAGGCAAAGTGCTTGCTCTTTCTAAATAGCCTAAGGGAAAAAAATCTAAGACTGCATTGTTATTTTTTTTTTAACCATGTTCTAATTTCAGCAATGTGGAAAGCAGCATGGGATGATGCAGAGATGTCAAATATGCCCCAGGGCTGCATGTGACCCATAATATTCATGAATGCAGCTCAAAGAGAATAAAAATGTAATTGGGAAATATTTAACAAAATAAAAATACAATAACAAATGTTAATTTGTAGTTTTCTAAGTCAATATGCCCCCACAGGGATCAATTTCTATTTGAGTTTGACGTAACTGCCCTAGAGCAATGAATCACAAATCACAGGTCCAGTCCAAAAAGAAATTCATCAGTGTACAATTATGGGGATTTATAATTGGTTGAACTTATTCCCAGTTGACATTGACCCATTAATCATCAATCTTTGAGTCAAGCAGCTCTAAATTCACATAACTGGATTTACCCAAAAGGATAGCATGAGGCTGATGTATTACACTGTATTTTATATGCAAGTGGTTGACTCTTTTCCCTCTGTCCTTGACCTCAATGGATTACACCCCTTAGTATCACCGTGTAAGGGGGTATGTACAATTTAGTGACTTTAGGGGTATAGTTCCAAATTGAAATTCACAGTTCCACCAGCGGTTACAGTAAATGTGCCTGTTCGCCCATAAAACCCCTCCAAAAATTGCTATTTCCCTCATGCCATTTCTGGCAATCTGATATGTCTGAGGTAGAACCTACCCTGGAGTTGTTTTGTTTACATTATTAGTGACTTGGAAACTTGTTTATATGGTTGTTGATAGCTTGCATGTTTTCATTTGAGAACTGCCTATTGTACCTTTTGACCACTTATCTATTAAGGAACAACTTTGATAGCATTTGGTGGGGAGGCAGCTGGAAAAAAAAAAATTGGGGGGTTTGGAGTCAAAAGAACTTGGGTTTGAATTCCAGATTTGCCACTTATTGCCTGGGTGACTATATAGATTTCAGATTCTTTATCTATAAAATGAGGAGTTTCGATGAAATAATTTTTTAAAATAATTTTTAAATTTATAAACATCAATCATTAACAAATATAAATATTCCAATACGCAAAGAATAAAAAAAGGAACTGCATATGAAATTCTGACTCTTCCTTTGTAGTAAGTATGGTTAAGCAAATTAATACACTGGCCATATCTGAAAATGTATGCCTCATCCCAGTACCTCTACTCCATCATCTCTCTTTAAAGAGGCAGGAGAAATGCACCATTACAATGGAGTATGAGGTCTAGGATCCCTTCCAGCTCTAAATTCACGTTCCTGTATTTTGTTCTGATGGTTACTTTCATGTAACACAATTCTAAAATATTACCTATTCATATCCTTGGAAATTCTTTCAGTCTAAACTGATTCTGTTTTAGTCTTTATAATTTAAAGACTATATTATCCCTATTCTTTGCTGGGTGTTATATTTTTCAGTGACTTTTAGTGAAAAGTTAAAAAGAAAAACACAAATCATCTGAATTGACTCATAATTTTATTTAACACTATTCATGTTACATTCAACCTCTTTGGAATGCTTTTGAGAGCATAGGATCCCATATGTCCTATGAGATGTCCATCTCTTAAGAAAGTACCCATTTCTTTTAAGGCCAACAATTAGGAACATAAGCAGAGCTCTTAGAATACCTTTCCAATTGTTTAACATCTAAAAATACCACCTCTACCAAGATTACTTTTGAAAGTTAACACCATGTAGAACATTCTATTTTGAAAATATTCACTTGCCAATTCATCCTAATTAGGCTGTGGACTCAAAAGGCTAAGTGCTTGGCTTCTATAGATTTGTAACCTTTCCCTACGCTGCAGGCTGGGTGTTTGAATGATGGCCCCTTTATTACCCAGTTGGATAAAACTTCCACTAGATGGTGCTAAAAAAAAATCTGAAAACACTGCTTTCTCTTCCTTTCAGTACCCTTCTCCCTACTCCCATTAAGTTCTTTTAAGCTTTAAAAGAAAAACATCCAACTGAAGTTTACTACAAATGTGCTGATTATATATATAGCTGATTTTAAGTGATGTGACTTAATTTTAAGGAACTCTGGGATGGCCTTGGACTGAACCAGTACCTTTCCTCATTTAAAGCATTGATTCCTATCAAAATTTAGACTATGAAATGAGAACACGATCTTCTTAGAATCAAATACTTTGAAGTTTGAAAAGAGATTATCTGGTTCAACCTCCTAATTTCAGATTAGGAAATATGAACTAAGTGCAATGGAGCATTACATTTGGCATCAGGAGTCCCTCTGCTAGGAACATTTTGACCTCTGTAATCAGACAGAGGGATATATGGGGTTATATGCCAAAAGGAAGAACCAAGTTCTTACCCAAAGACCATCCATATTATGACAAGAAACACTGATCTTTGAACCTTTCCAAATTATGCTTCCAGTGAAATGTTGACCTTCATTTCCAGTACTCTTTTCTATGAGGAAGTTTGTGTCTCTGATGTCAACTATAGTAATATTTGGGAGTTAGCCCAATGGGGGAATTTGATGATTAATAGTTGTTTATTATGGGTGCTACTGAGTTAAGATAGGTTTGGGGCTTTTCTGTGGACACAAGCATTTGACTCAATCTCCCTGAACCATTTTTCCCTCATATTTGGATTTAGTGAAGAAAGATAAATTTGATAACTCATTTATATAGCACTTTAAGATTTGCAAAGGGTGTTTACCCATTTCACTTGAACCAAGAAATACCTATTACCATAGCTATTATTCTTGTAGAAGAAAATGAGGCTCAAAGGTTAATTATTTATGGACACAAAAGTGCCAGAGGCAGGATTTAACCATAAGTTTTTTCTGACAAAATTATTGTTTTGATTTTTAATACAAAAGTTTGGGTGAACAAACATATAAACATCAGGTTTATGTTTTGTTTTTTGAGAAAGCAAATCTATTTTTATTTTTACTTTTAGAAGAATTCTTTCACATAAAACCTATACAATTACATATCTGAAAGGAGAAATAATAGGTACTGAAATACTAGGCAAGGGCTTAAGAAAACTTCCACCACTGGCCTGGCAACTTCAAACTTTTTAACAGGCTGCAAAATTACTTTTATTCATCCTCTGGCCTTTCAAATCTGTTCAAACAACCAAAACATTTTACTCAAGAGGCATGAAGTTAATGTAAAGAAAGAATATAACTATCCCATAATAAGCAACAGCTGTCTAGGATAAAGGGTTTTCTAAGAAGTGCCTCTCCAAATGCTTCCTAAGATAGCCCCATAAACCACTGCCACCACTTCCAGGGTCACTGGACTAGGGTGGAGAGGTAATTAAGGGGTAACAATGGAAGTGATGAGTCAATGAAATTACAACCATGCATATACATTGATAGCAATAGTGAACACAGCTAACTAGGTGACTCCACTTTCACGTACATTCCCTCTTCCTGAGCATCATTTACACAACACTTGTTTCAGTACATCTTCTGGTTGTCTTATCTTCCTATAAGAAATTCACTGAGCAGCTTTCACTTCTAATTAATATAATCTCCCAGATATTTTTATTGCCCAAAACGTACTCAAACTTATTTTTAAATGAGCCATACACCATCTTAGTGTCCAAAACAGAGGATGCAATCTAAACATTTTTCAAAGGCTGTTACCATTCCAAGAAAATACATTTCATGAACACAAATTTTGTTGAATGTTGCCCTAGGACAGTTCGTTGATGGGAAAACGAGATTTGGGATTAAGTATGGAGAAGAAAATGCCAAACTGAAGGGTCTTCACACATAACTGACACTCTTAACTGAACAAAAGATAGGACAATTTTAGGAATAACCTAACGAAGTTATTTTTCTCAACTGGGAAAGCATGACTGCCTTAAGTTGCTTGACTAGATAAGACAAGACTAACCTGTCAGCATGCTTAAAGACAGAGTAAGGTACACTCCCACTTTAAGCAAATTTGGGGGGTTCCAGATCTAACCAGTATGAAGAAATATTGGTGAGAAAATTACTACTCATCAGGAACTGTACTAAGATTTAGTTTTTAGAAAACTTAACTCAGGTTCTAAGAGGTTAAGTGACTTGCCCAGGTCCAGTGTCAGAAACAAATCCTGAACTTGGCTAGTAATGGCTCTTGCACTATGTTCTCTATCCACTAAGGGTGGCTCATGGTACAAAGCTAAATTTAAAATACGCAAACAAATGCAGGTATGCAAATATAAATCTGGGTATGAACATTTACATTATACAAAATTTTACTTTATCGACTATCAATGAGTTAAAATGGCCAGTCATTTATACCAGGTTCCTTTCAGCTATAAATGGGTGATCGCATAACCCAAATCATGCCTCACAGTGTTTGTCCAACATTGTTTATTTACTACCCCCTCACCTAACGAACTTTGGTCACCTAAGTAACCGGTTCAACTAGACAAAGGGGTTTTCTTCATCATCCAAACCTGTTAAATTTGGAGCAGGGCTGCGGATTTAAAAGAACTTTGAAAATGAATAGAGAAGACAACCGCATCTTATCAAGTGACAAATTGAATCACCAAGGTTAATTTCAGCAAAATGTGTTGTTAACACATGAAATTTCTGTTCATGTAAAATGATTAGGGGGCAAGGGTATTCTGGTCATTCTTACCACATGCATATATGCAGGTTACTATCTCAAAGAATTTAAATACAATTCACACAAACTATGCTGAATAAAATTTAATCTTTAAACAAATCAAAAGGTATTTTATGATCATACAGTGCCTTGGTAGTTATCATTGACATTTATTTTCAAGTTCTATCAAGATACCTCTTGGTATCCTGAGTTTGTGTTGTGTTCAGATTCTGATATAATTTGTAAATGATTCCTGGAATAAACCTGACCTCAGACCATCTCTCATTTAGTTTCAAGAATTTAGGCTTTTTTACTTTAGTTAACACTTAACCTGGACTTAACTTTTCAATTTTCTGGCCATGTTTCACTGTATGGTACCATATACCACTTAATTTTTTCCCCAATCAAGGCTGTTAGTGGTACCTATTAAGCAAAGCTGAATTCCAGCATGGCACTGTGAGTTAAAAAGGTTACTGACTTCTGTCTCACTTATCTTGTAATGTATAGCAGGACAAGTCAATCTCTTATACTGATAGAAAATGTTAGCAAACATTTTTTTCTACCTTATATCCCAGAGATGTTACTTTTAGATGGCATGTTAAATATTAATAGCTGTACACACTTAAGTGTTACCTTCTTGGTTAATAAAACATTAGGCATCACAAAAAGAGGGAGGGACCTGATGACAGTTCTCCAAGATTCCAAACATGACAAACATACACACAATGAATATTCAAACTAAATCAAACTACTAGTTAACCCGGTGATTCATACTTACAGTTACTGGCTTATAGAATAAAATCTTCCAGATGTAAAGAGAAAAATGTACATTGCAGTGATAGAACCTGGCAAGGATTCCTTAGCAATGCTGTGCTTGTGGGAGTTTTATGGCTCTAGTAATACAATGAATATTGAGTACCCAGTCTATATTGTTCCCAAAGGCTTAAGAGTTAAGACAGGTCATTTGCCAGTTTTTAACATTACAACTAAGATGGCCTTTTTCCCCAAATCCTACTGTTTTAGTCAGCCTATGCTTTCCTTACTAATTAATCCTAACACAACATGGCTCAAGGCAGTTAACTACAATTTACAATATAGATGCTGGTTAAACTGTAACAATTGCAAAAAAACCGTAGGACAATTTAAATTGAATCAAAACACAAATAATCAGGTTATGGTTTCACTTAAATAGCCCCAATGATGTGGTCATACTTTAAGCCTCTAGAAGACTTGCCTATACCTTTTTTACATTAAGAAAAGGCCAGTCAGGCTGGACAAACTTTCAAAGGACCAGTGCCTTCAAGAGAATTAAGATAGTACATAGTCCAAGTATTAAACAATTGAAATAAATATAGTCCACAACTGAGAAAAATCATAGGGAGTTCTTCACTCTAACCAACCTTGGCAGTTATTGGGAATGTTTCAAAATTTACACTATCCACTTCGTGGTGCCAGTTAAAATTTGTAGTCATTCCAAGGAGAAAAACTTCTCCTAAGCAAGCAATGTGGATGTGGCAATTATACTTCAACTCTTAGGGCCAAGAGTTGGGAGAGGTTTTGCGGCTGAGGTTAAACCTTGCTCAGGTCACTTCTAGCATGGGTCAGGATCTTTTACTATAGATGTTCCCTAACCACTATACACACCGTTATACCTCTACTTAACACTAATACTTAATACCTACTATTGAGTTAAAACAGGTCTTCACTTCCAGCTTATCTAATTAAGAACAAATTGTATGAAGCTACCCCAAACTTTAGTTTTCAAAAGTAATTGGCAGTTTTGCTTGAATTGGGCGTGGGCCTTTTTAATTATGTACTGCCCCTTAATACAGTAGTCCTGGCATTTCTCCAATCCAGGTAAAAAACTTTTAAATGCTATGTTCTAATAAAAATTTGCAGAAAAGGGTTCATAAGAGATTCAACACAATTCAATTAAAAACATATCTAGGTTTTTCTTTTCTACAAAATAAAACCCTTCATTATGACAATGCCACTTAGTTTTGAAAACAAGCTTATTTTATGTGTATTACATATTGATTTATCGAAAGTGGTTTCCCAGCTAATATTCCATGTTCTACATAGCACCTGCCATGTCCCCACCAACAATGCAACATGCATGTTAAGTCCAAGAAATGTTTAAACCTTTAAAACATCCACCCAATACCCTACTTACTAGTGCTATTAAGGGTTTGTTTTGAGGCAGTTTAACAATGCTGGAAAATTCCAAAATATCCACAATACAGATATTCATCTTTCAAGGAGGCTGTTTCCCCATCAGATTTAGTTCTAAATTTCCAAGTTTGGTTCTACAAAAACAACTGAGGTAATTTATTTTAAGAGGTAATAATGAAACTCCGTATAAAGAAAGCTAGCTTTCAGTCCTAAAATATTAGAAGTTGGGAACTTTATTACTATCACATTAACTATATTACACCACAAAAGTAACAAAGCAGCTAACACGGCAGTTTTCTGCTAGTGGCACACCTGACATTCATTGCTTTAACTTAATTTACTAGATTACCTTTTATCACACCCCCCCCCAATAGCATTACTTCTATTTGGCACAATTAGAATGAGGTAATGCTAAACTATAAACAAATCTCATTTCAGTGTCAGTTAATTTCCCAAATAGATGGACGATACATAAAAATTTCTATAAGACCATGCCAATTCACATGTCCATCCAATCTTTTATATAGCCTTTACCAGATGTCTTGCTGATGTTTAGATTTTCTCGCTAGAAAAATTAATGGAAACCAAGCCAAAGGCTTTGGAAGGGCATTGTAAAAAAACTTTCTAGAGCACTTTCCTCTTAAACTACAAAGAGGAATA
>JAQQSZ010018651.1:0-10532 GCA_028646595.1 Phalanger gymnotis | reverse complement strand
TTTTAAACTACCTGCTATGTTCCATACAAATTAAATATTTGAAATGGCATGTACTAGGTAGCACCTTACCTTCAAAAGGGGATGATATGAAGTAAATATATAAGTATATACAGAAAATAGATAAAGAGACCAAATATAAAGAAATACATAATGCTTAAATATAAGGTACTTAGAGACACAACTATGAGATAAAAAAATGACTTCATGTACGAGATTGTATTGAACTTCATCTTGAAGGAAGAAAAGCTTTCTAGGAGTAACTGAGGTAAGAAAGAAGTCCTTTCTATGAATTACACATGGTTTGTATGAAGGCATGGAGATTGGTTTTAGTGTATCAGAAACAGAATATGTGAGATCTTTAGTGCATGATAAAGAGAGAAGATTGGTTTTACCAGAATACCTGAGACATGGAGTTATGGTTAATGAGTACACAAAACCTGTGAAAACAGGTTGGACAATTTTGTTAAGGGCTTTAATTAGAGACATTTAATTTTTGGAGTAGGGGTAATATATGGTCATATATACACTTACAGAAAGTAACTTTTCAGGAAGTGGAAGATGATTTGAAGTGGAGAGAGATTATAAGAAGGATACTAAATAGATTTCTACTACATAATCTCCTACTTAAGAGGCAGCTTGTTTACTTCTTCTTGAAAATGGTAACTGAATTGAGAGGAATCCAAAGAGGTTTTGTGGAGATATAAATTGCAAAATGTGGCACTGTTGGACATTTGGGACAATAGGAGTATTAATAATAAAGGGTAACGCTGTGGTTATGAAACTGGGAGAATGGAATAATGGAACAAGTATTGTCTTCAACAGAAATAGGGAAATTTAGAAGAAGGATGGATTCAAGGAAATAGATAGTAATGATGTGTTTTGCTTCACATACATTGATTTTAAGATGTTATTGAGTTTTCTAGTGTGACATTAATGTCTGACCACTTATTGGTAATGTAGGATTAGAGCTAATGGGAGAAACTGAGACTGGGAACACCATTAGCACAGACAAGAATTAAACCAATTTGAACTGCACTAAGAGTATGCAGAGAGAAGAGTAGGGAGGTGGCTAGAGCAAAGTCATGATAACTACCCAATGTTAGAGGATGTGATACTGATAATTAACTAGTTTTATAAGGAGACTTTAGACAGGTAGGAAGACAAATAAGAGACATTAATCAAAGAAAAAAGTAAGAGAAGGGATATTATCCATGAGGATAGTATGTTTGACTGGGTCAAAGGAAGCAGGTAGCTTTAGAAAGAATAGTATTGAGAGGATCCATCGGATGTTGCCAAAAGAGACCAATAGAACTAAAGGATATTCATGTTCAATAAATAGATCATTGAAAGACAGATTCACTCATAAATGATTAACGACCTGAATATTAAAGAATAGAATACAGCAATACATATATGAGTTCATATGCACAACCAAACAAATATATATGCACGTTTAAATATACATGCACACATTCACAATTATGATCAATGTGGTTTGAGGTAGAAGGATGTTTTAACAACAAAGATCATATAACTACATCAAAAGATGCATAAAAACGCATTTAGCAAAATAACAGTAACAACAGTTACTTAATGTAAATATGTGGTCAAAACAGAGTCAAAGATGAGCCTTTCATTGATGCGAATATTATTTATTTAATTTCAAGAACTATGGTTATTTTAAATTAAAAAAAAGAACACTCAACTGTTCCCAATAAGAACAAATTGTCTGCATAATTTTTGACAAAGTTCTAAAATGTTTAGCTCTAGTACAGGCATTGAAAATAAATTGAACTGGTAAGAATCAATAAAGGACAAATCAAATTATCATTTTTTGTAGATGATATGCCACTAATTAGGGCAGCTAGGTGGCATAGTGGATAGAGTGCTGGGCCTGGAGTCAAGAAGTTATTTGAGTTCATTCCTTTAATTGTGTTTGACTCTTCATGATCCCATGGGCTATATAGAAGGCTAGGCCTTTCTGTCTCATACTATCTTTCCAAGTCTGTCCAAGTTCATATTCATTGTTTCGTTGATGCTATCTATTTCAGCCTTTGTCATCCTTTTTATTTCCTTTTGCCTTTAATTTTTCCCAATATCAAATATCAAATATTTCCCAATATCAAATTATTTTTCCAATGACTCCTATTTTCTCATTCTATGGCCAAAGCATTTAAGTTTCAGCTTCAATATTTGAACTTCCAGTGAACAATCTGAATTAATTTCTTTAAATATTGCCTGCAATGACCTCCTTGCTGTCCAAGAGTCTCTCAGAAGTCTCCTCCAACACCACAGTTCAAATGCATTGATTCTGTGGGACTCTACTTCCTTTATAATCCACTCTCACAGCCATACATTGCTATTGGAAAACAACGATGGTAACAACAACAACAAAAACAACAAAGCTTTCACTTTATAGAAATGCCCCCCCCTTTTCTGTATGTTATCCAGATTTTCCATAGCTTTCCTTCCAAGCAGTATCTTTTAATTTCATGGATGTAGTCACCATTTGTAGTGATCTTTAAAGCAAAGAATATACTGCTTCCATTTCTTCTCCCTCTATTTGCCAGGAAGTGATGAGACCAGTTACCAAGATCTTAGTTTATTTTGATGTTAAGCTTCAAGACACCTTTTACACTCTCTTCTTTCACCCTCATAAAGAGGCTTCATACTTACTCTTCTTTTTTGTCATCAGAGTGGCATCATCTTCTTATCTCCATATCTGTTCATATTTCTACCAGCAACCTTAATGCCAGCTTCTGATTCATTCAGACTGGCATTCTGCATGATGTTCTCTGCATATAAGTTAGAAAACAAGGTTAAAATTGTCAAAAAAAACTATTTTATGGGGAATTTGTACAAGGCATGTGCTCACATGGTAGTCAGAAGAAACAATACAAGTACATTATCAAGGTCTCTCTAAAGAACTTAAGATGAACATGGGGGATGCTTGCAAAGAACTGCTCAGTGTGGTATGCCTGAATCAAAGAAGGTGCTGGGCTCTGAGTGAAGGAGAATCACAGTAGCTTAAAAGAAACAAGAGGAGTACAAATTTGAAGACATCTCCACTGCAAATGTTCATATGAACTATTTTTGTCTAACCTGTGGTAGAACATTCTGGGTTCTTGCTGGTCTGATCACAATCACTGTACATTGACTGCAACATAGTGACGTCATTTTGGTTCTCTTAGAGAGTTATTTTTCCCATCTTAAGTCAATCATCTGTCCCATGTTCAGTTTGAACAGTTGTTTTTTGACTCACATACATATACAAACAAGGAATTGAGAAAAACAAAGTTAAGTGACTTGACTAGGATCACACAACTAGTAAGTATCTGAGGCCAGATTTAAACTCATGAAGATGTCTTCCTGATTCTAAACCTGGTGCTGGAGCCATTGTGCTATCTACCTGCCTGTAGTCAGTAAGATGTGAGTTTATATGCAGCTTTGGGCACTTACTAGTAATCTGACCCTGGGCAAGTCACTTAACTCTATTTGACTCAGTTTCCTCATTTGTAAGATTAACTGGAGAATAAAATGCCAAACCACTCCAGTATCTTTTCTAAGAAAACATGAAATGTTAGACATGCCTGGAATGACTAAACAATAGCAACAGCAGTGACATAAATTATGTGCCCAATGATTAAATGATTTCAAATAAATTTAAAAAGCCTAAATATTAAGAATTTAGACAAATTTCAAAACATGAATTAATGAAGATGGAAGAAAGTAAAACCTAAGTTAGAATTTATAAAATAACTACAATATATACAAAGATGACAACAACAAAACCAGCACTTAGACAAAAGACATTTGAAAATCTTCATACCAAATTATTAAATAGGAAGAATATATCAAATATCATATAGTAAACTTAGGGATCAAAATTCTAAAAGTGGAATAGTATTTAGTCCATCCCCACATTTTCCAGATAAGGAAGATGATGACAAAAATCACAGGTATTAAATAGTAGAGCTGAGATTATTCCTAGTTCTTATAAAACCACATTCAGCTGTCTTCCCACTGTACCATTTTCCATTTCTTTCTATAAATGTCAAATTACAAAATTAAAGAGTTAAAAGTACTGTCAAGTTGAAATCATTATGTTGGGCATCTTAACTTAAACTTATTTTTGGGGAAAGATATCACAGATGGGATATAATATTATTTATTTGGAAATTGAAGTGATATAGCTTGTGTCAAAATAAAATTTATCATTACTTTTAAAAAGAAATTTGAAAAGGTGTCCAATTTTTTTATAATGATGGAAGCAAATTAACTGTGAAAATTCAAGACAGAAGTTATGGCTTCAGCTTTTCTGAGTCTTCACTTATATCATTTCACATCTGTGTGTGTGTGTGTGTGTGTGTGTGTGTGTGTGTGTGTGGAGAGACAGAGTGAGAGAGAGAGAGAGAGGGAGGGAGAGAGAGAGAGAGACAGAGAGAGAGAGAGACAGAGAGAGAGAGAGAGAGACAGAGAAAGACAGAGAGATAGAGAGATAGAGATAGAGAGACAAGAGAGAGACAGAGATAGAGAAACAGAGGCAGAGAGAGAAGGAGACAGCTATGGAGACACAGACAGATAGACAAAGGCAGAGACAGAGACTGTGGCTGTGACAAGAAAGGGAGAGGGAGAAATCATACAGAGAAAAATATTCCTCCCTACTTCATAAGGATAATCCCCTTACGTGAAACATATTAAGATAATGCATGGTTTTATCAGTAATTACGGAAGAAAAGTTTGTTGAGCAATAATTGGTGAAAAGAAAAACCTAGAGCTAAAATAGAGAGGATAAAATATTGGAGAATGTCTGCAACTCAAATTCATTCAATACATAAGCAAATGGGCAGACATTTTTTTTGGGAATATAGTACTGGATAATAAGATCAAGCATATAACTTGTGCTCTACACCTAAGCTGTCAATATCTTAGAAAGACAGGTTTGTGTAAACATCTAAATTGTCTCCCCATGCCCCAGGTTAAAGAGGAAATATGGTAATGATATGAATAGCCAAATTAAATAATTCAATTCCCAAATATCCACATATTCTGTTCTATGTTAGATGACATTATCCACGACTGAGCAACATTCCCACACACCATTTTATGACTTCCTGTCTTTAGGAGTATTGTATCCTCAGCTCATAGCGCCAAAGTCTATTTCCAATAGACTTCTCATCTTTGGAGAAGTCTTTCATCCACTGTAGTGAAAACAAAATCAATTTCTCCATTTTTTAGACATAATCATTAGAAAGTTAAAACAAAGAAAGAAACAAACACATTGTATGAAACAGTCTCTGTTCTCAAGGAAGTTTCATTCTTCCCCACATGACATGTTTCTTCTATATGCTTTGCTTTAAATAAAAGCACTTTCTCATTACATGGAATTATTTCTAATGTTTTATACAAGTTAAAAGCATGTATATGAATATGTTACTATTAGATAAAATGTGGGGCAATAGCTGTAAAGTGGAAGAAACTATTTATAAATTTAAGAGGGTCATATTTATATTTCTGTCTTTGTATAAAGCTAGCAATTTGTTTCATGGAAGCTCTCACAAGTATTTTAATCATCACTGCATTTCAGTAAGAAATTATACATGTAAAATTTACAAGCAAATTTGATTTGAATATTTTGAATTTCCTAAAATAAATATATACTTGTATCCAACTAGAGCATAGCTAGTGACAAACTAACTGAATATTTTTATGATAGGAATACATTTTAGATTTGAGTTAATTAAACATCTAAAAGCTGTTGGACATCTGTTAGTTATCAATGAGTAGTCAATAAATGCTTCCTATGTGCTAGGCACTGTTCTGTGTGCTAAAGATGAGAGACCAAATTAGGGCACCTACCTTCAAGGAGCTCATTTTCTAATGTGAGAGTTATAATTAAAAAATCATGCATGCAAAGTACATAAAATTTAACTGAAAAATCATCTCAGAGGCAGAGGACTACCATTTAGCAATTGGCACGTATATACAATTGGCATTCTATACAAGAGAGAATTTTAGCTGAGTTTTGAAGAAAGCAAGGGATAAGGAGGTGTGAAGGGAGATTATTACAAGCTTAGGGGAGAGCCAGTGAAAAAAACAAGAAAGTTGGGGAATTGTGTGACATGTTCAAGGAAGAAAAAGGCTAATTTTGCTGGATCATGGAATATTTGGAAAGGAAAAAGGGTTAAAAAACCCTAAAGGTAAAAGGGACTAGGTTGTGAGACCAAAAGAATATCAACCCAATCCAACAAGCACTTGTATGCTTAATATGTAAAACATCATGGTAGGTTCTAGAAATTCAAAGACAATACCAAAACTGGCTTGATATTCAAGCAAGTTAGTCTACTGAAGGAATACGCATAAGTAATAATCCAAGTACAGAGATAATCCAAGGAGTGAGGGAAAACTAACATCCAGGAATGTCACAAAAGACTCCCTCTAGGATTTGGGAAATGAGCTGAGCTCTGAATTAGCTATGGCTTCTAAGAGGCAGAGGTGGAGAGAACATCAGATTTGGGCAAAAGAAACAGTCTGTGCAAAGGTGTAGAGACAATTGATGAAATATGGAGTTAGGGAAGCCTATAGAACAACTCTTATTTTATGCAAATTTCATTTCTAGGCTGACTGGCAGGCACAGAAACCATACATTGGTGCTGACAGTCATGGCTGCAGCAGCAAGCAACACAGGTGTGTTGCTATGGTCTGTTCAGACATCTAGGGGTGAAGTGGAGCAGGCACTAGAGCCTCTCTAGTTGCAGGTAAGGGTGGGGTGAAAAGCAGAGCAGCAGAGGAGGTGGGGCCACACAGGTTCTCTCAAGAGACGAGGTAAGTATGAGAAAATTCCACTTATATTAAGTGAGAACTGTCTGTGTATAGGTTACTTTGGCTGCATCCACTGATATGCAATGTATGAATGGAGTAATTCTGCAAGAAACCCGGAAATTTGGGTTAGAACCAGAATTTAAAGGACTTTAAATGCCAGCTAAGTACTTTGTACTTAATCCTAGAGTCAATAGGGAGCTATTGATTATACTTATCAGGGATTCCTGGTCAGACATATCAACAGGTGAGAAGGATTATAGTATGCTGAACAAGCTGACCTCAGAGACAGGAAGACCTGAGTTTAATTCCACCTCTGATTCTTCCTGGCCTTGAAAAGCTGGGCAAGTAACATAATTTCTCATTGACAAACCTCTTTGCCCCTCAAGTAATTGTTTATGAGCATAAATTGCAAAACAGTTTCTATTTTGAACTGGTAGAGGGATTTTCTTTTGACAGAGATCAGTATATATACAAAATAAACATAGTTTAGCAAAAACAAATTCGTATTTTGAATGTGTATGAAAAATGTATAACTTAATCAGAACTTCAAATTTCCTCCCCTGTTCTCTGTGATGAGTTATAATCATTGCATTGACCATCATTCCAAGTCTTTCTAACTTGTTTCTCTTTGCTAAGTTTTAGAAATTTGCATTTTTCTTTCACATTACCCTCTTTATTCAACCCCGCGTCAGCACAACAAATACAGAAAAAAGGGGAGAGGGAAGAAGAGAGAGTCCTGTCATTCACTCTCATTACTGTAATATAACAACAAGAGATGAGGGAAGAGGTACCCTTCCTCAACTCTCAAGGAGTATTGCAGGGAGGGATAGGATGGGGATGAGATGACAGAATACACATTTGGCTAGGTGGTCTATGGAGTGAGTAGGGCTAGAGAGAACTTTGGAATGTGGGTAGACTCGGTCTCATGTTGGCTCATCTCAAGTAGGCAGTTAAGAGCTGCTATCTCTGGAACTCACTGCCAAGTCAAGATGGGGGCTGGGTTTGGCTTTGTCCAAACTGACATTATGGAGGATGGGGCAAGAAGCTGCCTAGATCTCCTCAGAGTCTGTTGGAGAGACTGGGACAAAGCAAGGGGAATATGAATAAAGGAAGAAAAGAGAGGGTCAGAAAAAAAGAAATCTTCTGAGCAGAGAGCTGGGAAACTTTTATTACTCTGGGAGTGCCCTCTATTCCTTTCTACTTCAGGTGGAGCTGGGGATTTTATGTCATGGCCCTGGGCATCAAACAAAGCACAGAAGGATGGATGTCAGATGGTTCTGAAGGAAACTGAGTTACCAGATCCAGAATGCCCTGCTCTTTCATAGCCAGGCTCCAAGGGCACTGGGGCTCCCCTGTTTGAGGCTCTGGGTAAGAACTAGGGTCTGATCCCTGAGAACCTGATGACCAAAGTGAAGCATAGCATTTGGTGGCTGAATTTGTTCCCTATGTAGCTGAGAGGCTGGAGAGGACCTAGCCTGGGGGCTGTATGGTCGAAGGATGTTCTTCTACATCCATACTCTTCTACAGAGCTGCAGTCCTGTTCTTGGTCACAAGTGTCTTTTTTTCCAGATCTTCCTCTCCACCCCCGGGAAAGGCAGGGGATGATGCTGGGAAAGCAAAGTAGTGAGGCTGCCTGGACCATCAATGGAATGAACTATGAGAAAGAAAAAGAAAACAGAAACAAAACCAAAAACAATCAAAAAACAGAGAGCAAATAGTTTGTTTCAATCTGCATTCTGACTCCATAATTCTTTTTCTGTATGTTAATTGCTTTTTTCCTTCATGAGTCTTTTGGAGTTTTCTTAGAACTTTCTATTGCTGAGAAGAGCCAAGTCTATCAAAGTTAGTCATCACAGATACCGTGTGTCTGTAATCAGGTATAATGTTCTCCTGGGTCTGCTCCCCTCACTCAGCCTCAGATCATATAAGTCTTTCCAGGTTATTATGAAGTCTGTCTGCTCCTCATTTCTTATAGCATATTAGTGTTCCAATACATTCATATACCACAGCTTGTTTAGTGATTCTCCAGTTGATGGGCATTCCCTTGAATTCTAATTTTTTGCCACCACAAAAAGAGCTGCTATAAATATTTTTGAACATATGGGTCCTTTTCCCACTTGTATGATTTCTTTGTGATACAGCCTTAGAAATGAGTCCTACTTACTCTTCATTCATCTACTCTCCAGATATCACCTCTATCCTCATCCCCCTCCTAAAAGAACCTTGGACAATGAGACTGGATTTTTACATTCCGGTAGCTAAACTTTCTGTTTTATCTTGTCAATGTTCAGGCTTCCACAAAGCTTCCTGGCTATCTCCTCAGCAATTTCAAAGCCCTAATTTCCCTTTATATGTCATATTCAACTATTAAAATGGAAATTCCTTGATCGCATTGACCATCTTGCTTGCTTGTAATGGTATTCCTAGCACTTAGCATATCAGAGGAATCTCTGTGACTAGGAGACAGACTATTAGGTCTAGAATCAGGAAGACCTCAGTTCAAATCCAGGCTGACATTCATTGCTGTGTTACCATGGGCAATCAGTTAGCTTCTTCTTGCCTCAGTTTCCTGAAATTCCTCAAAATAGTCCCTAAATCTTAGCAATGTTATATAAATCCGGGTGAGACAATTTTGTGCTTATGTGCACAACATGTGCACATGGCAGGAGCTTAGGTGCTTATTTTCTTCTTCCTTTCCTTCCTTATACGGTCACCACTGTGCATAAACTCCTCAGAGAGACTACAAATGGGGGCCCCCTACTATTGGGATATAGTAGGAAAACAAAACAAAATACTGGTATTACCCAGTATGCGGCACAGATTACAGGCTTAATATATGTTTTGCCTGTCATTGAAAATTGCTTTCCTGACTGACTACACTCAATTTGCAGGTCAGTCAACAGAGCATTAGAGTACTTGCCTTCCCACAATTATTTAAACAACTGGGGGGGTCATATTTTGCCAATTTGATGGGTGTGTTGTGGAACATCAGAGTTGTTTTAATTACTTTGTTCAATATCATTAACAATATGGAATATATGGTTTTTGAGAGCATGTTACTTTCTTTAAAAATTGACTGTTTTTACATTTTTAATATAGTTTTAATAAAGCTTCCATTAAAAATGTCATAGACCTTTTCTAGAAGACCAAAAAATATACATATTAAACCAAAAAAGTAAAGACTGCCATATTTTGAGATCATTTATGGAATCTTCCACACAAGACACTTCAGAGGCCATAGGATCCTTTGTGGTTCCTCTGTTCTCTTGACATCAAGAAAAGAAGTTTGAAATCCAAATGACAAAATGTTGCTTAGGGAAAGGGGCAATCAGTAGGATGCATAACTATTCCCCACCCTAAACCATGTAGCATTGTTACTGGATTATGCCACACATACAAAATAGTCTTTTTTTTTTAAATCAGACTTGTTAGTTATAGCTTTGAGTTGTTATTCCTTTGAACAGCTGGTATCTTTTGTATGGTTTTATTTTGTACTCCATTGCCCTTTGGGATGAAAAATAAGTAAAAAATAACTCAAGTTCAAAGAAAACCTTTAATATTCTAGGGTCCATATATATGAAACTAGTCAATTGGAAAGTTAAAGGCTTTATATAATTCAAAGGTGATCTCTAAGGTAATCATGGATTGAAATATTTAAGGCTTTACCGATTAAACTGAATACTTATAATAGTGACTAGAAATGAAAAAAA
>JAQQSZ010018650.1:0-10532 GCA_028646595.1 Phalanger gymnotis | reverse complement strand
GGGAACACTCATTGCTGGAGGGGTTATATGCATACTAATTCCTCGATGATAGATCTGCAAATTGTTTCAACTTCTCAGGAAAACAATTTGGAATTATGCAATAAAGTTATTCAATTGTTTGTACCTTTCAAACCCAAGCAAAATCTCATTTCCCAAACAGGTTATTGACAAAAAGAAAAGTCTCTGACACAAAAAGGTTATTAGCAGTATTATTTATGGTAAAGTTTGAAAACAAGAATGTTTGCCTAGTGACTAGAGAATAATTGAATAAATGATGGCATATGAACGTAACATAATATTACTAGATAAGGAAAGAAAAAAAGAAGAGAAAAACAGAAGGACTTGTATTAACTGAAGCACAGTAGAAAAGAACATGACACAGAATGACAGCAATGTAAATAAAATCAACACAATTTCCTCTAGTGGTAGGCCACGGTACTATGTCCTTGGCCTTTCTTGGTTCATACTTTTATCATCACTTGAATGAAGGAACAGATTTTAATTCAACAAACATGCATTAAGCACCTACTAGGTACAAGGCATTATACCTGGTGCCAGGGATACAAAAATGAAACCAAACAATTCCTGGCCTTGAGGAGTTTACATCTACTGGGAGGACATAACTTATATACACAGATGAGAAAAGACAAGCACGGACAACTGGAGACGGAGGCACCTAGGCTGAGACTAGAAGGCCACAAGCTATTCTAAGAGGTAAGGCTGAGGATGATGGGGACCATTCGGATATGGGAGCCAGCATGCATGAAGGCAAAAAGAAAGGAGTTGAATGTGAGGTTCAAGTAATTGCAAATAGGTCATTTGGGTTAGAATGCAGAATTTGTGAAAAAGGAAATAAATATAAATGAATTAGGAAAATGGTCAGACTGTAGAATATTTCTAATCAGACAGAGCTGTTTCTATTTTATCATAGAGCAGGACAGTGAGATGCCTTATTGTATTCTATTCTCTCTCCCTGTGCCTTAGGAAGATGGATTTTTGCAGCAGTGAAGAAGAAGAATTAGAAGGGAAAGACACTAGAAGAAAGAACACACTAATTCAATTCAACAAGCATTTAAGTGTCTATCATACATAAAGCACAATTAGAAGGCCTTTATAATAGTGCAGGGGAGCAGTGTTTCAGGGCCTGAACTAGAGTGTAGAGAAAGACACAGTGAAGGCACAATCTAATAAACCTGACAACCGATTACATATGGGTGATGAGAGAGAGGGAAAAATCAAGGATGACTTCAAGGTTTGGCCTGGTTGGGGGGGGGGGGAGGCGGGGCAGGAAGGGGAGTCTTAAAGAGGACATGATAGCTGTCTTCAAGTATTTGAAGGACTATAATGTGGAAGAAAATTAGACTAGTTTTTCTTGACCCCAGAGAACAGAATTAGTAACGATGAACAGGATATTAAGAGAGGCAGATTTCAGTTCCTAATGACTAGAGCTGTCTAAAAGTGATATGGGCTACCTCCTGAGGTAATGAGCTTCTTATCACAGGAAATCTTCAAGCAGACACCACACTTAAACACTTATGTAGGGTGTTGAAGAGGTTCTCCTATTCTGGTATGGATGAGACTAGGTCCTATCTGAGATTCCAGGAAATTGAAATAATAATTTGAGAAACAAAAGACTCTTAAG
This sequence comes from Phalanger gymnotis, assembly GCA_028646595.1. NCBI lineage: Eukaryota > Metazoa > Chordata > Mammalia > Diprotodontia > Phalangeridae > Phalanger > Phalanger gymnotis. The sequence goes on along the minus strand of JAQQSZ010018650.1, from coordinate 8,890 downwards.
TTTCTGCTAGCAACAGACCCTTTTTTTTTCTTCCCCCTTTACCTCAGGTAGACATTTTCTTCCCTTAGTTGCTTCACTTCCCTCTCCAACTTTGGGAAACGTACAAGTTCTGACTTCATGTTCTTCACAATGGCAGCATCCTGCTCCTGCAGAGACAGCTTCTGCTCCAGTTCCTAAGATCAGAGACCCAAAAAACATGGAACATGGAAGCACTGAAGGCCTGCTGATGAACTACTAAACTTTAGCAAATTTCTTTTCCAATAACAATGAAATTTTCGGTACTTCAGGAAATCATATAGTGCTACTGACTCAGTATCAGGAATAGAAATTTTGACTCATTTTTTAAACAATGGAGATGTCTCTATCTTGATGCAGCTACAGACACCTAATCCACTTATTTCTAGATGCCTTAAGAGGATTAGAGGTATAATGTGTGATTATTGGTTGGTTGGTTAGTTGGTTGTTGTCCTTTGTTCTCAAAGAGGACCAAAATGACATCACTATGCTAGAGTCAAGTTTCAATGTATCCAAATGTGGCTGATCAGACCAATGTGAGCTCAGAATGCTCTACCATAGGTCAGGCACAAAGAGTCCATGTAAACATTTAGGGAGGATATTCTAAATTTGTATATCCTGTGTTTCCTTTGAGCTGTTTCAATTCTGCTTTGCTCACAGAACACAGCACGTTCTCTGATGTGGGAATGCCACACTGAATGGTCCTTTGCCAGTGTCTCCCATGTCACACAATCAATTCCAAAGTTCGAGAGAGAGACCTTCAGAGTGTCCTTGCATCACTTCTTCTGACCACCACGTGAATGCTTGCCCTGTTTGAGTTCCCCATAAAATAGTCTTTTTGGCAAGTGTATGTTTTACATCCAAATAACGTGGCCAGTCCAAAGTTGCACTCTCTGAAGCAGAGTTTGAATGCCTGGCAGTTTAGTTTGAGTAAGGACCTCAATGTCTGGTACCTTATCCTGCCAGGTGATTATTCGTAAAGCGAAGTTAAGTAGTCCAAAGACTACAAATTTGGCCTCATTAGCCAAATTAACCTCATCACCCATATCTTTAACTCAGTGGCTACAGACTCAAATTTCATGCATTCCATAATATTAAAACTCATCCATTTTATTTCCCTTCAAAAAGACATGTTAATCAATTACATATCTGTCTGAGCAAAGAGCTATTTAATACATTTAAGGGAACTGCTATTAACCTAATGCCAGGAAACACAGGTTTGAGATGGCCCAATCGAACACAGAGCTAATTAGTTAAAGAGTGTCCACACCATCCCAACCTCAAATACATTTCTGAATTGTCCTTCAGAAATACCAGGCCTACCATGTGAAATGTCTACAAAACAAAAACACCTTTACCTAACTTAGAGGGAAGAAGAAACCAACATACTACTATACTCACTTTGATTTTCTTTTCACTGTCGGCTATAAGACACTGGCTTTCTTGGAGCTCCAGGACTCTCTGGTTGGCTTCCTGCCATTTTCTGTTAAACAGACAAGAGAGTTACCATATGAATATATGGAGGCATTTCACAAATTTAGCATAATTCCAAATATGAAACTCCATTCAATGGAAGTGTATTAATAAGATCTGTATGACTTTGGCAGAGCCACAACTAAGGGCAAGTAAGGTAAGCAGCAGCTACGGGTATAAAACAATACTTTTTAATATTTTGTAAATGTATTTTTTGATGCCGAAAAATTCTACTTATGGCATATTATTACTTAATCTGTATACTTTACAATGATTACTCAAGCCATAGCTGAACAATAAGAAATCTTCCAAGGAATAAAACAATGAAAGGAAATGGCCTTTATCAATAGTAGTCTCTGGCTATCAAATGCCACATCTTCTGAGCAATGGCCTAAGTTCAGTGCAAAGATTCAGCCTTGGGATAAGAATGTAATGAAATACTACTCATTGACCACAATATACAATAAAAATAACAAATTATGATAAAGGATTTAAAAGGGTATGATTATTAAAAATATATGCTATTCCCCCAACCTTCACATTTGTCAGGGCAGCAACACAGAACAACAACCCTCAGGATAGTAGAAATTACACCAGACTTCAGATTACTACTCCTCACAGGGCAGGAATTTTATGCTTACATTATCAACCAAATCCCAAGGAAGCTTCCTTGCCTTCTAAAAGGAAAACTATTCTATGCTACGTAAAACAAATTCTGGTCCTACCACATGACATCCCCTTGGTGGAAAGGTCCCAAAAATATTCCAGGGGACTTTCTACCACTTAATTGACTTTGAAACAACTCTGTACTTAGGAATAAACTTAATAATAGTCCAATGGATGAAGAGCCTAGTAAAAATACACACACAGGACAAACAAGACAGCCTCAGTGAAATAGCAAGGTATCTCAAGGTAAAGAGCAAGTGCCAGACAAATCAAACCACCACCACCACCTTGATCACTATCCAAACTCAGATTCTAATGAAAATGGCTAAGGTCCCTGAGCTCAAAAATCCTTGGAATACCAGTAACCCAGCCCTAAACCATCAAATCTGCTTCTAGCCCAGCACCCATAGCCATCATCAAGAAGAAAAATCATTGCATAGAAGTGGCCCACCTTCCTCATCAGCACCTACTGACCAAACTACTGTCACCAATATGCAGACAGGCAAAGAAGCCCTACCAGTGGTCACAATCCCTAGACTACCAGTGTTGCTTCCAGGTCCAGCCTTCACAGCCATCATCTGGAGAAACAATTCCTGTGGAAAAAGAGTCAGCCACCTGTACCAGCGGCCAACCACAGGGCAGACAAGCCAGCCTAGCTGAAACAGCAGGGACCCCTGAGGGAGAGGTAGGAGGCAGAACATGTTACGCAAGTCAGACCGCCACCACATTCTATTAGACTGTGACCTCCCTGAGGGCAGGAACTATATTTTGCTCCTGTCTGTATTCCCAACATTTAGTATAGTTCCTGGCACATAGTAGACACTTGTTGACTGATTAGCATCTTTCCTCAGATCTCGATGGAGACAGCCCAGGCCCCTGAACCCAAGAGCCTTGGGAACTTAAAGGGCCAGGTGACTTCATACCAGGGATGGAATAACAGAAAGAGTATAACCTAAAAGTAGTCAAGCCTAAAAGTAGTTCATCCTAAGAGGTGCAGCCTTCTTGAAGGACAAATCCAAGAAACCACTAAAATAGAAAGCAATCCCCCTTCATAGCTCAGCACTAGTTCATCCATCACAGATGCAAGTCCTGGAAAGGAAGACCCCCAACCCCATTAATCAAGGTATGATGATAGAGCTTCTGCCTCAATAGTTCATTCCAGTGTTTAATACCAGATGCCTGAAGATGACACCAGAGATCAAAGACCTAGCAAATGTGTTGGCAGTGTGCCCAATCTTTGAAATGTTTCACAGTAAAATGGACACCGTGATCCAAAGCTACGGTGTAGGAAGTCTATAAGGAAGAACAATAAGTCCTGAAAGAGCTTGGATACTAGCACACTTCACTGGCACTGCAACATCAGACACTATCCTGAATAAATATCACCTGCACAAGCACGAACAATCTCTTGTCTTGTGATGGAGGAAAATGAGCAATACCATCCATGTGTTAATTGAAGGCAGATCAAGGACAAAGCAGAATCAAGCTACACTGACATTTCAAAGGGGATTGCTCCAATTGGCATGAGAAATATCACTGAACAGCAGTTTTCTGCTAAGCAGCTCTCTCCTCCTTAGTTGGGGGATCATATAATCCCACACCCATCACAAAAAGCATTCATGGCTACCATGTCCAGATTGAGGATGGACCCAGTCCCTAATTTCTGCCATGTTGTTTTTCAGTCATCTTAGTCATGTCTGACTCTTCATGACCCCATTTGAGGTTTTCTTGGCAAAGATAACACAGTGGTTTGTCATTTCCTTCTCCAGTTCATTTTACAGATGAGGAACTGAGGCAAAAAGGGTGACATCATTTGCCCAGGGCCACACAGCCAGTAAATGTCTGAGGCTACATTTGAACTCCAGGCCCAGCACTCTATCCACTGCACCAGTTACCTGTCCCACATTTCTGTTATTATCAAACTGATTATTAGGCTCAACAGAGGAAAAATAATGTCTAGGAGGCACTGGCAAAATTCTTTCATCAACCTTGATCAAAAAGAAAAACCTTGATCACAGAGAAAAGCCTGTACTGTCTAGAAATTGTCCTATGTGCTTTAAGTCCCCAGACCCATGGCCACTGCTTCAGAATTAGCATAGATGAAGATACCATCTGCAGCATCCCTCAAAGCTCTCTTACAAACCAACCTTACCATTCACAACTTGGCCATGATGCAATGCAATGGTGGGTATAGGACCATATGATCCTCTCGATTACAAAAATGTGCCAAGACCCCCATACTTCAGTTTATCTCAACATAACTTAATGGCCATCAATGTCCAGTTGCGCACATTTCTCACATTAAGGTCAGAGCCAAAAGAGAAACAGACAAAAAGGCCAAGTAATCACAGGTCTCTTGGACCATCAGGAGAGACAAAGCCCTGAGGTTTGACTGAAGGGTTATGCCACTAGCAAAAAAGAGCACTATTCATGATGGCAACTAAGCATGGGCAGGCACACGCATGTGCACATGTACACACAGGCCTTAGACAAGCATGATCTCAAGTATAACATTTCCATTAAACAATGGAAGCTTCCTACGTCCTACCCGTCTTATTAGAAGGGCCACATTACATCATGGAATTCACAATAGGTAATTTTGGACAAAGGGTAATGGTTTGATCCCCCATCATCTCAGTAGCAACTAGGGCCCAATAAGAGGCCAGCAAGTAGCCAAGTGGCCACTTCGAGGAGCTGATAGACCCACAAGTCTACCAGTCAGTTATTCTGGCCTCCCCTTGGTGCCTGACAAAGGTGCCATTCAGACTGGCCCTCATGACCACAGATCTCTAAAAACACAGGCCCCACAGAGTGATAAGAAATCAACCGAAAAGAGACTGCTGAAAGGCCTGTTTTAGGTTTTCCAATTCTACAACCTGTTCTTGGTCCAACTTGGTCCAACTTAAGAGGCAGGCTTATTGGTACTCAATAGATGGGGGCCAACAAAATAACCAGGGTGAGAATAGGGTTTCCCCAAACCAAATGATCAAATAAGCATCTGAGTTACTTTTTAATTGTGGAAGAAAATTAGTATCTTATTATGGACTATATCATCTGGCTTCCCCTCAGGCCAAAACTTTAACTAAACAAGTTGGACCAAGAATTTTCATATGGCTCACTTCCCACCCTGTCTACCACACATTAGTCACCAACAGATCTAGAATCTAGTCAATATTATATCATTGATAGAGTGGTGGACATCCATGCCTTCAAGAAATGTGGCTCTTTTAGATGTTAGCAATACAAAACAGAAGACGACACTAAGGAAGGGCAGCGACAGTAAACCAAATTCCTTTCCAAATAAAAGCAAACTATCCTGGACTCATCTCAGGCAGGAAAACAGAGAAGATTCCCAAGATCTATAACTCATTCACCTGGTGTATGGCCTGGTCCACATGTTTATAGTATCAGAAACAGTCACAGGGATTGAAACTGATGTAGCAATTTTATTCGGTTTCCTATAATCCATTACAAAGCCCCAGGTAACATACATCTTCTTCACCAGCCACACATGTTACTATAAAGTGATTCTGTATGATGAGAAATTCCATCCTCCTTCATCTCCAACACCAAGAGAAACTATGTTTGACATCCTTCGACCCAGGGCCCCAATGTCATTTAATCTTAAGTACACAAGACTTCAAAGGCTTCTATTTGTCTCTACACATAATGACCAGAACAGTTGTTGCCACAAGCACACATACAGGTACTGACACCCAAGAAGTAAAAATAATCCATCCAACAATATCCTGGTTAGCCCAACTGTGACCCTGGTAGCCTACTTCCAACCCAGGAAGGATGTCCCTTCCCTAGGTAGTCTTCTACCAAAACCCCTGGTGAAAACTGGAGTGTCCCTATGGGCCCACTGAGAGTCTCTCAGTATGATGGTAAGCTGGTTGCCTATATCCAGCAGCCCCTTAAATATCTGGTGCCTCTTCCCCTTTCAAAGGAAACTTAACTCAGGCATATGCCCTCCAGTCAGCAAGTGGTCCTGCAGTTAAAGCAGCCTGAGCCTCAGGGGGACCTCAGCCCTTGAGGGTTTGGATACGAAGACTTAGCTGGCTCACCCAATTAATCAAGATGGGGGCTGTGGAGAATGTCCTAAGTTTCAGTGGGGCAGAAAGAACTTTACTGCCTTAATCTCAGATATCAGAATACCATTTAAGGGGTTGCTAAATTCCACAGGCTAATAATTAATCATCTTTTCAAACCCATGCTTCAGAAGCCACATCCAAAGCCCCTTAGGGGGAAGGGAATCACCTACAACCTGCCTAACATCAAAGTCCCTCTTGTCAACCATCCTCAGAGTGTCTATGGGAACAACATAGAGTGCAGTTCACCAAATGCATTTCTTTTAGGAATTTCAACCTCTTCTTGGCTGATCATGGAGGAATTGCAGAGACAATTCATCTTTACACTTTCATAATGATTTTCCTGATTTAGGCACCAAGAGACAAAAGACGATTGCCTCTAAGTGATTTAACAGGCTTTACAAGAGTCAGTCAGTGGGGAGTACCCCAAGCCAATGGAACTCTGCAGCCCAGAGAAGCTCTACATTGGCTCCCACTAACTCTTGATAAACTGATGCTCATTAGGCTGTTTAAACAAGATTTCCACTAGCTCTTTTTAAACTGACTCCTTAGGCTGTTGTTAAAATTTCTCCTGCAACCCTCCAAATTCCATGACAGTGAAAAGCCACACACCTCCAACTTCCCTGTAAAAGAAGCCACCTTACCCCAGAGGATGGTAACAGAGTAGATCAAGGCACTCTTATCACTGGCAATGTCTAATTCTCATCCTAACTCCTCTTCCATTTTATTTCCTTACAGTCCTCATCTAAGCAGAATTCAACATATTCTCCAGCAAAAACTCTGGGTGTTTTCTGTGGCCTACAGGTCTTTGACCCAATGAGGAGTGCCCTCTTCACCTGTGCTGTTAGTAAGTCCATATGATGCACCTTTCTGCCTTCAAGACACAATCCTTTAAAAACAAAAGCATATTTATCTGTCTCTAACTGCTGAATGCACAAACTGTTTTCATTTTATGAGGGTTCTAGCTTTTCTAAAAGTGTTAGTAAGAAGCAAAGAGTAGAGGTTTTACAGTATTTTTACTCTCCCTAACAAGTTCCTCATGAATCCATCAGGCTGTAGATGGGAGCCTTATCCTTATCCCATTTATAAGGTTCCTCTTATACTAAAAGTTGTTGCAACCACAGGCTACCAAGCCTCCTATATCTGGCCATTCAATTACCTAAGGCTTCATTTCCTCTGCATAGCCCTTCCACAATTTCAACCACAAAATTATCCAGAAAGTCACTGCAGTCCTGACTAACCCCAAATGCTCTGGGCTGGGCCAACCTTGAGCCATTCCAGTAATTCCAGCTCAACACTATAACACAGTGCAACACTGGTGACATTTGTTATTATCCAAATCATACGTCTTACAGTGATAACTCCAAGAATCTGATGAACAATAACATACCTTCCAAGGCATATATCAATGAAAGTAATGGCCTTTGTCTAGAGTTCAATCTGCCACCAATTTTGAGCAATGGCATAACCAAGGCCAGTCTAGTAATATAGCCTTAGGACTAGAATGCAATGAAATACCCATGCGCCATAAAAAAGTAATAAAAATTACTAAGTATAGAGGATTTAAAAGGAAATAATTACTACACTGCTTCCTTATGCCTCCACATTCACCTGAGGAAAGAGAATCACGCCACATCTCAGGAACACTCACTTCCCATTGGCAGGATTTTTTATATCCCTTAATTCTTCAAAACAAGCAAATCCTGAGAATGGCCTCCTTGCCTCCTTTAAAAAGAACCCATCGGGAGGGCAGAACCAAGATGGCAGCTGGAAAGCAGGGATTTGCCTAAAGCTCCCCAGATCCCTCCAAGCACCTATAAAAAATAGCTCTGAACAAATTCTAGAACTGCAGAACCCACGAAAGAGCAAAGGGAAGCAGGGATCCAGCCCAGGACAGCCTGGATGGTTGCTGAGTATGTTCTATCACACTGTGCTGGGTGCAGAGCAGAGCCCAGTGTGGGCTATGCGTGGACCAACCACACCAGGAGCCGGGCAGAACAGGCCTTAGTGCCCTGAATCAGTGAGCTGTGGCAGTTACCATACTTCTAACCCACAAATGCCAAAGACAACAGAGAAGGATAGTGGGAAAAGCTGCGGGGACAGAGTGAAAAGATTTTGTGGTCAGCCACCACCCCCGGGGTGGCAGAAGAGGTACAGCTCTGAAGCTGCTTCCAGAGCTACAGCTGCAGTTGCTTCCAACCCCAAGCCCACCTGGTGGGAAGAATTAAGTGGCAGATCAGGAGTGCAGAGCCTGCTTGGATCTGAGTCATGGTCCAGGTTGACAGTTCTTGAGGGAGAAGCAGCGCCAGTGTGGCAGAGCTTGCTGTGTAAAAATAGCTCTGAAAACAACAGCACCTCCCCTCAAGCTTGGGACAAAGTACTCTCTACAAGCAGTCATACACTGACAAAAAGCTCAAGGGTCAAGTAGTTGGCTGGGAACATGGCCAGGCAGTGAAAATATTCTCAGATTCAGACTCAGACTTTGGAATCATTCTTTGGTGACAAAGAAGACCAAAGGATACAACCAGAAGAAGTCAACAAAGTCAAAGAGCCTACAACAAAAGCCTCCAAGAAAAACATGAATTGGTCTCAGATCATGGAAGAGCTCAAAAAGGATTTGGAAAAGCAAGTTAGAGAAGTACAGG
>JAQQSZ010018649.1:0-10532 GCA_028646595.1 Phalanger gymnotis | reverse complement strand
AGAAATTTATCTTGCAGGAGATTGGAGGGGAGTGGGGTGACAGAAGGGAGGGCAGACTGGGGAACAGGGCAACCAGAATATATGCCATCTTGGAGTGGGGGAGTAGAAATGGGGAGAAAATTTGTAATTCAAACTCTCATGAAAATCAATGCTGAAAACTAAATATATTAAATAATAAACTGGAAAAAAAAAAGAATAGACTATCCCAAATTGCAAAAGAGCTCCAAAAAGCCAATGAGGAGAAGAATGCCGTGAAAGGCAGAATTAGCCAAATGGAAAAGGAGGTCCAAAAGACCACTGAAGAAAATACCACCTTAAAAATTAGACTGGAGCAAGTGGAAGCCAGTGACTTTATGAGAAACTAAACAGAACCAAAGGAATGAAAAAAAAATGGAAGACAATGTGAAATATCTCATTGGAAAAATCACTGACCTGGAGAATAGATTCGGGAGAGATAATTTAAAAATTATTGGACTACCTGAATGCCATGATCAAAAAAAGAGCCTAGACATCATCTTTCAAGAAATTATCAAGGAAAACTGCCCCAATATTGTAGAACCAGAGGGTAAAATAGAAATTGAAAGAATCCACCAATCACCTCTTAAAAAATATCCCAAAAAGAAAACTCCTAGGAATATTGTTGCCAAATCCCAGAGTTTCCAGGTCAAGGAAGAAATACTGCAAGCAGCCAGAAAGAAACAATTTGAATATTGTGGAAACACAATCAGAATAACACAAGATCTAGCAGCTTCTACATTAAGGGATTGAAGCCCTTGGAATATGATATTCTGGAGGTCAAAGGAGCTAGGATTAAAACCGAGAATCGCCTACCCAGCAAAAGTGAGTACAATGCTCCAAGGCAAAATGTGCATTTTCAATAAAATAGGGGACTTTCAAGCTTTCTCAATGAAAAGACCAGACCTGAATAGAAGATTTGACTTTCAAATACAAGAATCAAGAGAAGCACGAAAAGGTAAACAAGAACCTTACTAAGGTTGAACTGTTATGTTTACATTCCTATATGGAAAGATGATGTGTGTAATTCAGGAGACCTTTCTCAGTATTAGGGGCGTTGAAGGGAATATAGACAGAGGGTATAGGGTGAGTTGAACATGAAGGGATGATATCTAAAAAAAATGAAATAAATTTAAGGGGAGAGAGGAATATATTGAGAGAAGGAGAAAGGGAGAGATAGAATAAGGTAAATTATCTCACATGAAAGTGGCAAGAAAAAGCAGTTCTGTTGGGGAGGGGGGCAGGTGAGGGGGAATGAGCCAATCTTACTCTCATCGGATTCAACATGAGGAGGGAATAATATACACACTCAATTGGGCATCTTACTCCACTGGAAAATGAGGGGAAGGGGATAACAAAAGGAGGGATGATAGAAGGGAGGGCAGATAGGGGGAGGAGGTAACCAAAAGCAAACACATTTGAAAAAGGGCAGGGCCAAGGGAGAAAATTGAATAAAGGGGGAATAGGATAGGATGGAAGGAAATATACTTAGCCTTTCACAACATGAGCAAGTGTTTTACATAATGATACATGTGTGGTCTATGTTGAATTGCTTGCCTTCCTAGGGAGGGTGGGTGGGAAGGGAATAGGGGAGAGAATTTGGAACTCAAAGTTTTAAAAGCAGATGCTTAAAAATTTTTTTAAAAAGTTGTTTTTTGCATGCAGCTGGGAAACAAGATATATAGGGAATGGGGCATAGAAATCTATCCTACCCTACAAGAAAGTAAGAGGAAAGGGGATGGGGGAGGAGTGGGGTGAAAGAAGAGAGGGCTGACTGGGAAATGAGGAAATCAGAATATATGCCATCTGGGAATGGGGGGGGAGTAGAAATGGGGAGAAAATTTGTAACTCAAAATCTTGTGGAAATCAATGTTGAAAACTAAAATGTCAAAAAAATATATACAAAGACTCTAAAAAAATTAAAAATGAGATCCATAATCACTTCTAATAGTTCAACCTAACTATTCACACAGAAAAAAAATTTAAAAAAACCATTTAGGATCCAAACTATGATATGTTGTTAGCAAGATGACCCTTGGAGCTGGTCCATCAGCACACGTGTTTAGACAGTCACTGTGGATGGAAGGAAACTTTGTCAAGAAGAGGAAAGTGTATGCGGTTAGATAGAGAAGAGAGACTGAAACTGTGGGACCAGAGTTCAAATCCAGCCTGGGCAAATCTCTTAATCAACCTGTCCTCAGTTCTTTCATCTGTAAATTGGCGAGAATAATAGCACTTCCCTCCCAGGGTTGTTGTGAGGAAAAAATGAGATGACATTTATAAAGTGCTTTGCAAACCTTAAAGCACTATATAATTCTGCATTATTATTATCAATATGGGAGCTATGTGACACAGCACATAGAGTGCCAGGCCTGGAGTCAAGAAGACTCATCTTTTTGAGTTCAAATCTGGCCTCAGACAGTTACTAGCCATGTGATCCGTGATCCTGTTAGAAATAACAAGAATTTTACCTAGCCATGTGTGAATTTAGAAAAAAAGATTTTATTTCTCATCATCATTTGACGAGGTAACTTTGCCTCTTAGCTGGCACAAGCCTACACCAAGTTAGGTACAAAGCTCTTTTATTTCCTCCAGATTCAAATTTTGTGCCTTAAACCCCATTGGTCAACATTTTGGAGTTCACTAAAGCCCACCCCTTGATTACATCCTTTCACCTCCACACTTCAATCCTGCCCTCCATTGTTTTTTTTTATATACTGGAAAACTTTTTATTGTAGGTGGAGTGGGATAGCTGGACAGTTTAGATGATTCCAATTTTGTTGGCAACATCTAAAGCATTGTAGTCTGGAGCAAGTCGGACATAGGCCTTCTTCTCTCCATCAGGCCATATCAGTGTGTTGACCTTGGCCACATCGATGTCATACAGCTTCTTTACCACCTGCTTTATCTGATGCTTGTTGGCTTTGACATCCACAATGAAGACTAGGGTGTTGTTGTCTTCAGTCTTCTTCATAGCAGACTCGCTGGTCAAGGGGAACTTAATGATGGCATAGTGATCCAGCTTGTTTCTCTGAGGGGCACTTTTGCGAGGGTATTTGGGCTGCCTTCGAAGTCTTAGTGTCTTGGGTCGCTGAAAGGTGGGGGATGTTCAGATCTTCTTCTTTTTGTGGCTGTGGATACCCTTCAACACCGCCTTCTTGGCCTTCAAGGCCTTGGACTTGGCCTCTGTCTTCGGGGGGACAACGGCTTCCTTCTTCGCCTTCCGTGCCATCTTGGGGAAAAGCCTCCTCCCCCATTCTTTATATTTTTAGTTTCCTTTCAGTTTGTCTGCATCAGATAGCATAAGAAAGGATGTCTCTCAATTGCTAAAGAGAATTGACAAAAGCATGAGTTTGGAGATTCAAACACAAGATATCAATGATAAAAGACCCATTATGTAATACTGAGCCTGGATAGAGTCTTAACATTTTGTGATTAACATCTGGCCTGACAGTTACAGGAACAGGCCTCCTTAGAACAAAGAGAGGAGTCTGCCTTTTAGATATGCTGATTTTCAAGCAGCCAAACTCCACAACTGCCTCAAAAAACAGTTTCATTTCCTATGATTAGCCACCGGTACGGCTTCAAATCATATTTTCATATAATCTCTATGGAAACAAAATTTAATCATACCTTACAACCCTAGACAAGTCACTTAATCCTATTTTCCTCAGTTTCCTCATCTGTCAAGTGAACTAGAGAAGGAAATGGCAAACCACTTGTTGCAACAATTCAGCCAGCAGCTGCTGTGGGGGTGAAAGACCAACACAAGCCCAACAACAAGAATGCTGCCAGCACAGGTTCTTTTGATCTGCTTCACTAAGGAAAGCAACATTAAGGGGTTAGCAATCTGACTTCAATCCAACATATACATACATCATTCATTTAGTTCAGGGGGAAAAGGCAGCACCCTGAACTTCAGAGCAAATACAAACAAATTACAAAGATACATCATAAACAGACCAAATACTATTCATAGTTACCAAGAAGCCATCGACATCTGAGTTCAGGAGCCCAGGAGCTCATAACAATGGCTGTCCCAGAGTCACCTGGCACTCCTCCTGTAGCTCAGAACCTCAAGCAAATAGCTCTGTTCTCTCTTTTTATACACTCTTTAGCCATCATCAAATGTCATCTGAGTGACCAGAACTTAGGCTTCTACTATTGGCAACTCCCTTTAGGGCCCTGAGGGCTTCATGCCCACATAAGCTTAGCACCTAGTAATTAGGGGTTTGGACCTGGGGCTTTGCACCTAGCAAGGCTCAATCGAAGAGACTTAATTAATTTATCATTCTAAAATAGTAAAAAAAAGTCCCAACTTAATAGATATTGTAGCACTCCAGCATCTTTATCAAGGAAACTCCAAATGGGGTCACAGAGAGTCAGACATGACTGAAATGACTGAATGACAGTGATAACAATTATTATTAATATGACATAAAGGAGGAGGGAAATTACAGACACCTGCCTACAACTTCATAGTTTTATAACAGGCTTTCACATCCATTATCTCATTTGATGCTGAAAATGATCCTATGAAAAAAGGTAAGGAAATTGTTATGGATAGCACCATTTCCTAGATGAGGAAACTGAGCCCCAGAAAGGTAGGTCCATCTCATCTAAGAAACTATCCCTGAATTCCTCCACCCTAAAAGAATGTTTTTCTCTCTAAATTTTCCTAGCATGCTTTCAAGTCAAGAAGCTTAGCACTTACTATGTGCCAGGCACAGTGCCAAGGGCTGGAGATACAAACGCAAGCAAAAAGAAAGACAATCCATGCCCCCAAGTAGCTTACATTGTCATGGGGGAAAGACAACACCTAAGAAGCTGAAAAGTATCAGAAGCAAAGTCAGAACGGGAACGAAAGCTGGCTGACCTGGGCCCTTCCTCAAAAGGGAGATTCTCAAGAGGCATTCACTAGTAGGAGAAGGGGACCACAGGGTAGAGGGAAGTTCCAGGGTGAGGAGACTGCTGGGGCATGGGGGCAAAGTCCAGAAAATTGGTCACTTGGATGCCCCCCCACTTTGCCTTTATCACATTCAGCTTTGTGTTACATTTACTTAAATACACATCTTTCCCTCCTATGAGACTGTAAACTCCTTCAGTAAAACGTAAGTTCTTTAAGGCAGAGACTGTTTGTATTTACTAAGTTACCACCAGGGCCTGGTGCATGGCTGACAATTCAAGTGTTTGAATTAAATTTGAGTAGGGTCTGTGTCATATTGTCCGGTGTACCCACCCCCACTCCTAGCACCCAGCACAGTACCTCACACAGGATAGGCTCTTATTAATAAAGTTTGATGAATTGCATTAGATGCCATGAAGGCACCTACAAATCACCACACACGGACCTCTCAAAGTGGACATCCACCTGGTCACTGAGGTGGTCTTTTTTTTTTCTTCCCAATGTAAGGTAGGGAGGCAGACAGAGAAGAGAGTGAATGCTAGAATAGAAAGAAAAAGAAAACATTGGATTTTTCCACTTTGGGTTGACCTTAGCTTATGTTTATGTTTTGATTTATATGTGTGTATGTGAAAGAGATGTTTCTAATCTATTAGTTTTTTAATAGTCCAGATGCGTTCAACAAACACATTTACTACATGGGATGTATTTCATTTTGGTTTATTTGAAGTACTGTGAACATATGTTGAATGTCTTAAGTCATCTGATAGAACAGTAACCTTCTCACACACAGAGACTGTTTGACATCAGAACATATTTTCTTTCAATGTATTCCATTCCTTGGGTTGGGCCTGCAGGCCATGTACACAGGGCAGGTGCATGAGAGGAAGCCTACACCTAAAAGTAGGTCATTCATTTCTCTCACTTGGGGGAGATGAGAGAAAGCCGTGATCCATCCCCTCGGGCACACCAGAACAGCTTCATAATGTCCTTAAATGAGATCCATTGTTGGGGGAGAGAACAATCTGCAGCCCCCAAAATAGACACAGAGCCCTTCTTCCCTTGGATGAACCCAATATGAACTTAATAGTTTCCCTTCCCAATCCTTTAATAAGAGTGCATGTAGGATCTATGGAATCTGTGGCAGTGCAAAAGTACAGCTGTTTAGGACGCTTTGTTAAGTCAAGTCAAGTCAGGAAGCATTTATTAAGGGCTTACTATGTACCAAGCATATTAAAACTATAAAGTTTTGTAAGTTGTCTCACATGATTGTCACAGCCTTGTGAGGTAAATAGTAAAAATATTATCCAGTCCAACAATCCTATCTATCTAACAAGTTTTTTAGAGGTACCTACTATGTGCTAGACCCTAGGGCTACAAAGACAGACAGAGGGAGAGGGGAGAAGGAGAAGGAGACAGAGAGAGAGAGAGGAAGAGAGAGGGAGAGAGAGAGAAATGAATGAATGTAGGTGAATGGATAAATAAAGAAATTAATACACACAGAGAAAGAGAAAGAGATCTTGCTCTCAAAAAGCTTACATTCTACTGAGGGACTACAACAAGCAAACACATAAATCCATAATTAATCATCTGAGTTAATCTATTTCAACAGATTGATGGGGATGATTGTCTCATGTCTCTCTACTCTCAGCAGAGAGGTGGTAGATTTAGGGTATGGAATAGGACATTGATTTTCAGACATGGCTTATGTGTTATTTGTTTTGCTCAATAATTCTTACTTGTTAAAATGTGTAGCTCTAATGCTAATGATGGGACAGAGGGTGGTTGAGGTCGATGGAATGTAAGAATGACATTTTAAAGAGAGGATCAATAAAATATTATTTGAAACACCGTATTCCTATTCATGCTTTCGATAATTGAATCAAAGCCTAGAACAGTACTACTAGTACCTAGTGAGAACCATAGTCAATGAGATCAACCTCACTAACCAAAGAGAAAAAAACAAAACTAATGAAGATCGTGAATTGTACAGACACTAAAATACAATCAGATGGACAACTTATTGAGTTGGCCCATATTCCATGTTTCTTGGAGGGACTTTAGAGATGGACAATGAATTAAGCCCAGAATTGAATATGAAAATTAGAAATTTCGAGAGTTGGAAGGAACCTTAGCAGCCCATAGATCAACCCATGTTCAATGAAAGAAACTCCGCCATAATGGATTCAGCTACTGGTCCTCTAGCCTCACCTTGGACAAGCCCAAGGAATGGAGCTTCATTACGTCTCTGGGTTAGCTTAGAAAATCACATGGCACTTTCGATAAAACTAAACTTTTCCCCAAAACAAGGGTCCATCTTCCTTCCTTCCTTCCTTCCTTCCTTCCTTCCTTCCTTCCTTCCTTCCTTCCTTCCTTCCAGGTGCTACATGGTTGTGAATCATGGAACATCACAGTTTGGGGGGAAAATCACAATTGCAAATGATACAATGTAAGAGAGGCAGAGGTCTGGTGGACCTAAGTGGTCTGCTTTATCTTGCTAGTAATAACTTGTATGTGTGAAGGGGAATGAAAGGTATCACTAACGACACATAAGATTAGAGAAGCAGGTAAGCTGGTCAAGCCACAGGAATGAGGAGTAACAGACCGAGTGTCCCACCAGTACTCACGACATTTTAAAAGACACAGATAGAGGAAGGCCTCAGTGTGGGGCTTGGCATCTCAGGCTCTGAGATGACGTCGCTTCTAAATTCACCACCATGCTAGGAACTCAAGCCTTGATTAGCACCACCTCCCTTGTTCTCCTCTCCCCTTTGATTGGAGGCTGGAGGGCAGAATACTAATCTCTTCCCACTGCCTTCCTTTACAGAAGGCAGGAATTGCACTTTTTTTTTGGAGGGGGAAGGCAGGGCATTTGGGGTTAAGTGACTTGCCTAAGGTCACACAGCTAGTAAGTGTGTCAGGTGTCTGAGGTTGGATTTGTACTGTGGCCCTCCTCCCCAAGGAAGCCCTGCTCCTCCACATCTTTGGTCCCATCATACTTACCCTGATAGAGCTTTCTGCTCCCCAAGGAAGCCCTGCTCCTCCCCATTTTTGGTCCCATCTTACACTGATATAGCTTTCTCCTCCCCAAGGAAGCCCTGCTCCTCCCCATTTTTGGTCCCATCTTACACTGATATAGCTTTCTCCTCCCCAAGGAAGCCCTGCTCCTCCACATCTTTGGTCCCATCTTACTTACCCTGATATGGCTTTCTGCTCCCCAAGGAAGCCCTACTCCTCCACATCTTTGGTCCTATCTTACTTACCCTGATATGGCTTTCTCCTCCCCAAGGAAGCCCTGCTCCTCCCCATCTTTGGTCCCATCTTACCCTGATATGGCTTTCTCCTCCCCAAGGAAGCCCTGCTCCTCCACATCTTTGGGTCCCATCTTACTTACCCTGATATGGCTTTCTCCTCCCCAAGGAAGCCCCACTCCTCCACATCTTTGGTCCCATTTTCCCTACCATTTTTCCCACGATTGTGAATCCTGCTTGGCTCTGCTTCTCTGATGCAGCTTCTTGGCCTGGGTCAATACAAAGTCTGAACCATAGCAACTTCCAGAAACCCAGAGGTGAGGGCATCACTTCCAGAGCCTCTTTAACCCCACTGTTTGTCCTTGCTGTGTTAGAGCAAAGTAAACCTCCTTTGTCAAATGTTCAGCCACTCCCGGGTGCCTCCTTTCATCTCAACATGGAACCTGCACATAGTGCATTTGCATTAGAGCCCTGCCTACAACCCTCTGGGTCAGGCACTGTGCTAAGCCCCACAAATACAATAAAAGGTAAAAGCCATTTGGAGATATCCAACAGGCAATCGTAGATGCACTATTGGAGGTCAGGAAAGATGTTAGCACCAGCTAATGGGTGCACTTTTGTGTATTAAGATATGTAATTGGAGATGGGTGACTGGAGGTCAAAAGAGAGGCAGAGACTAGAGAAATACACCTGAGCATCAGATACGTAATAATGATAATTGAAGCACAAGCTCAAAAGTGACCTCAGATGTGTGAACTTGGGCAACTCAGCTTCTGTTTGCCTCAGTTTCCTCATCTGAAAAATGGGGATAACAGTAGCACCTGCCTCCCAAGATTGTAGTGAAAGCCAAATGAGATAATAATGAATGGTAAAGGGCTTACAGCACAGTGCTGCTCATTTCCCACCTCTCTTTCTCTCCTTATAAAGAATTGATCCTTTTTCCCATGAGCAAATTTCCTATTTACCTTCTTTTCTGACTTCCCCAGCCTTCATAGTAAAGAATTAATTCAAAATATAGCAAACTTCCATTTGTGATAATGGGTGGTGGGGAGGGGTTATTGCATTCTCTATGAAATGCAAGATTGTTAAGCAAATTAATGGTATAAGGAAGATTCCTATTTCAAACACTTGAGAAACTAGCCTAAGGATTCATTTTCCTGTCAGGCATTGAGGTTTACTAAGCACTTACCTCACGACTATCCTCAGGGAACTGATGCAAAAATCACTCCCATTTTGCAGATGAAGTAACTAAGATTAACAGCTATACATTAAGCGATTTGCCCTGTATCACTAACTTCTGGTATGAACCAAGGACTCCTAGCTCAAAGCCTTTCCCATTATTTTGTTTTTGTTCACTCATTTTCCAGTCATGTCTGACTCTTCGTGACCCCATTTAGGGATTTTCTTGGCAAAGATACTGGAGTGGTTTGCCATTTCCTCCTCCAGCTCACTTTACAAATGAGAAACTGAGGCAAACAGGGTGAAGTGACTTGCCTAGGGTCACACAGCTACTAAGTTTCTGAAGCCAGATTTGAACTCAGAAAGAAAAGTCTATCTAACTTCAGGCCTGGCACTCTATCCCCTGCACCACCTCGCTGCTCCTTTTTCCATTATACCAGGGCCATTGCCAGTTGTCTTGACTTATATCTTGCCACTGAACTCAGGTGGCTCTGGAGGAGATAGTGAGGCTAATGACTTTGAGCAGCTCTGCCTCACTTAAATCCAATCGACTGGAAAGTCAAAACATCACCCTTCTGATGTCATTGGTCCTCTTCAAGAACAAAAGCTAAACGATAATATCATTTAAGAAAAATCATCGCATAAATTTTTGAACTCCTGAGTCATTTGTACCCTCTGGATTTTTTGGTAAGGTGAAAAGACTAACCTCTGCCTAATTTTCATTTGTTACTTCCAGCATTTGAAAAGGAATGGAAGACCCTGGTACTCACATTCACAAAAGCCTAGGCAGGAGCATATTTGTAGATTTCTTAGAATAAATTCTAAGTGGGGACAAATAAATAAAAAAAAGTACCCTCTAAAATCAGCCCTGAAGATCAGAACAGGTCCATGTGAGCTCAGGGCCTATGGGCCTCTGGGCCAGATTACATTTTGGTAGAGTACAATGTCAGTTCCTTGAAGGCAGTGACTGTTTAATTTTTACCTTCACATTCTTAGTGCTTGGCACACAGTAGATTTTTAATAAATGCATATCAAATTGAAATACTTTTTGAATCATCATCTATTCTAATCCATGTCTGGCAAGGTCTGAAAACCTGAGAGTTTGAGGAAGGAAGGCAGGAAGGAAGGAAGGAAGGAAGGAAGGAAGGAAGGAAGGAAGGAAGGAAGGAAGGAAGGAAGGAAGG
>JAQQSZ010018648.1:0-10532 GCA_028646595.1 Phalanger gymnotis | reverse complement strand
GCTCCGCTCCCCTCGGCTGGGGGCTGGGAGGTCCGTGTGGGACCGACCTTACCCAGAGACCATCCAGGCTGTCCTGGGGTGGGGCCCTGCTTCCCTCTGCCACTTTGTGGGTTCTGCAGCTCTAGAATTGGTTCAGAGCCATTTTTTTATAGGTTTTTGGAGGGATTTGGTGGGGAGCTCACGCCAGTTACTGCTTTCTCTCAGCATT
The DNA here is from genome assembly GCA_028646595.1 of Phalanger gymnotis. NCBI lineage: Eukaryota > Metazoa > Chordata > Mammalia > Diprotodontia > Phalangeridae > Phalanger > Phalanger gymnotis. Next base: position 10,324 of record JAQQSZ010018648.1, on the reverse strand, counting down.
AATTTTCAAAAGAGTTTTAATTACAAATTTTCTCCCCATTTCTACCTTCCCCCCACTCCAACAGGGCATATATTCTGATTGCCCTGTTCCCCAGTCAGCCCTCCCTTCTGTCATCCCACTCCCCTTTTCCCTTACTTTTTTGTAGGACAAGATAGATTTTTATGCCACATTGCCTGTATATCTTACTTCCTAGTTGCATGCAAAAACTTTTTTTGAACATCTGCTTTTAAAACTTTGAGTTCCAAATTCTCACCCCTCTTTCCTCCCCACCCACCCTCCCTAAGAAGGCAAGCAATTCAACATAAGCCACATGTCTATCATTATGCATAACCCTTCCACAATATTCATGTTGTGAAATACCAACTATATTGTGCTCCTTCCTATCCTATCCCCCTTTATCCAATTTTCTCCCTTGACAATGTCCCTTTTCAAAAGTGTTTGCTTTTGATTACCTCCTCCTCCTATCTTCCCTCCCTTCTATCAACCCCCATTTTTATCCCCTTCCTCTTTCTTTCCTGCGGGGTAGGATACCCAAATGATTGTGTATGTTATTCCCTCCTCAGGTGAAATCCAATGAGAGCAAGATTCACTCATTCCCCCTCACCTGCCCCATCTTCCCTCCCAACAGAACTGGTTTTTCTTGCCACTTTTGTGTGAGATAATTTACCCCATTCTATCTGTCCCTTTCTCCCTCTCTCAATATATTCCTCTCTCCTGCCTTAACTTGATTTTATTTTTTGATATCATCCCTTCATATTCAACTCACCCTGTGCCCTCTGTCTCTCTCTCTCTCTCTCTCTCTCTATATATATATATATATGTGTGTGTGTGTGTGTGTGTGTGTGTGTGTGTGTGTGTGTATTCCCTTCAGCTACCCTAATACTGAGATCTCATGAATTATACACATCATCTTTCCATGTAGGAATGTAAACAAAACAGTAAAACCTTAGAAAGCCCCATGCTTCTCTTGATTCTTGTGTTTGAAAGTCAGATTTTCTATTCAGCTCTGGTCTTTTCACTGAGAAAGCTTGAAAGTCCTCTATCTTATTGAAAATCCATATTTTGCCTTGGAGCATGGTACTCAGTTCTGCTGGGTAGGTGATTCTTGAATTTAATCCTAGCTCCATTGACCTCCAGAATACCATATTCCAAGCCCTTCAATCCCTTAATGTAGAAGCTGCTAGATCTTGTGGTATTCTGATTGTGTTTCCACAATACTCAAATTGTTTCTTTCTGGCTACTTGAAGTATTTTCTCCTTGATCTGGGAGCTCTGGAATTTGGCGACAATATTCCTAGGAGTTTTCTTTTTGGTTTCTTTTTCAGGAGCTGACTTAGATTCTTTCAATTTCTATTTTACCCTCTAGCTCTAGAATATCAGGGCAGTTCTGCTTGATAATTTCTTGAAAGATGATATCTAGGCTTTCAGGTAGTCCAATAATTTTTAAATTCTCTCTCCTGGATCTATTTTCCAGGTCAGTGGTTTTTCTTTCCATTGAGATAGTTCACACTGTATTCGATTTTTTCATTCCTTTGGTTCTGTTTTATAATATCTTGATTTTTCATAAAGTCAGTAGCTTCCACTTGCTCCAATGTAATTTTTAAGGTAGTATTTTCTTCAGTGGTCTTTTGGATCTCCTTTTCCATTTGACTAATTCTGCCTTTCGAGGCATTCTTTTCCTCATTGGCTTTTTGGAGCTCTTTTGCCATTTGAGTTAGTTTATTTTTAAGGTGTTTTCTTCAGTATTTTTGGGTTTCCTTTAGCAAGTCACTGATTTGTTTTTCACAGTTTTTTCAAATCACTCTCATTTCTCTTCCCAATTTTTCCTCTACTTCTCCAACTTGCTTTTCCAAATCCTTTTTGAGTTGTTCCATGGCCTGAGACCAGTTCCTGTTTTTCTTGGAGGCTTTTGATGTAGGCCGTTTGATTTTATTGGCTTCTTCTGGCTGTATGTTTGGGTTTTTTGTCGTGAAAGAAAAATTTCAAAGTCTGAGTCTGAATCTGAGTCCATTTTCACTGCCTGGCCATTTTCCCAGCCAACTACTTGACCCTTGAGTCTTTCATGGGGGTACGACTGCTTGTAAAGTAGAGAGTACTTTGTCCCAAACTTGAGGGGTTGTGTTGTTGTTTTCAGAGCTATTTCTACACAGCAAGCTCTGGCACAGCAGCTGCTTCTCCTCCCCCAAAACCCGCCAACCTGGAGTAGACTCAGATCCTAAGCAGGCTCTACACTCCCACTCTCATCTGCCATTTAATTCCTCCCACCACGTGGGCCTGAGTCCAGAAGCAACTGCAGCTGTGGTTCTGTCCTCAGAGCTGCACCACCTCCACTGCCCCCAGAACAGTAGCCAAACCACGAACTCCTTTCACTCTGTCCCCACACATTTTCCCACTAACTTTCTCTGTTGTCTTTGGTATTTGTGGGTTGAGAAGTCTGGTAATTGCCACAGCTCTCTGATTCAGGGGCCTGGGACCCGTACTGCCCGGCTCCTGGTCTGGTTGGCCTGGGCGCAGCTCATGCTGGTCTCTGCTCCACTTCTCTCCCACATCCATCTGATAGACCTTACCCAGTGACCATCCAGGCTGGAGCTCTGCTTCCCTCTGCTATTCCGTGGTTTCTGCAGCTCTAGAATTTGTTCAGAGCCATTTTATAGGTTTTTGGAGGGACCTGGTATTGAGCTTATGCAAGTCCTTGCTTTCCAGCCTACATCTTGGCTCTGCCTCCCCTCTCAGCTCCTTATTCTGGGAAGCTGTGCCTCTCTTAACACTCTTCAACATCACGTTGTTTTTTAGGTTGCCATAGTACCCTGTTGCCTCCTTATGGGCTTGTGTTTCACTACACTCCCTAGATCTTTTAGAAATAAATTGCTCTCTAACCATGCCTCCCTCATCTTGAGATTGCAAAGTCAATTTTTAAAAATTCCAAGTGTAAGACTTTGTCTCCATTAAGTTTGATCCTAATGGCTGTGGTCAGTACAATATTCTAGCCTGTCAAGTGCTTTCTTTGTATCCTGACTTCACGATCCAGTATGTTAGCTGGCCTTCCTGACTTTGTAGCATCTGAAAATTTGCATTTTCTAAAATCAGAAAAGTTCCCCTGAACAGGTTTCTCTAGAAGAATCAGAAGTGATTGAACTTTTGGTTCTTTTCTTTCTGGAAGACTCATTTCATGCACATTGTCATGCTCAGAAGTATAGGAAGAGAAGCCCAAGCTAGCTCTTGTTTCCTTTTGATTAAAATATCCTTCATAAGTCTCTTAATTTTGTTGTTGTTGCTCTTGATGTTGTTTTAATTTTGTATTTTTTTTAATTTTTGGAAGCAATTGAAGTTAAGTGACTTGCCCAGGGTCACATACATAGTAAATGTCTGAGGCTGAATTTGAACTCATGCCCTCCTCACTCCAGGTCCTGTATTATATCTACTTGTGTCACCTAGCTGCCTCAAGTGTCTTTATTTTAAATGAACTGTGAATAATACCAGCTGACATTGGTATAGCACTTTATAATTTACAAAAAGCTTCTTTCAGTGTACCCACTGTGAGGCAGGAACCATTAAGACTTTTATGCCCTTTTTGTAAAGTAGAGAACTGAGGATCTCAGATAGGAAATGACTTAACTCCAGTCACAGCTGGGACTAGAATCTGGGCCTCCTGATGTGAGACCAGATCTCTGTCCTATGGACTTCAGGTCATATCTAAAGGCCACTAGGTCTATATTAATTTTAAATATGACATGATATTAACAACCATTATTCAGTTATTTCCTCAAGTATGTGGACATAAAGTCAATCCCTTTACACTAGTCAGAAAAATAGAATTCAATCTGCATAATTTCAAGCATGTAGTAAGCATCAGTCATTGTCTAATGCCACTGGTCATCATGAAGAAACCATGACCACTGTTTATATTACACCAGGAGTTACCCACCATTTTGCTGGCCATTTTCCAAAATATCTTGAGAAGTGTTCATTATCTATTTGGCATTATTTAATAATTGTTAAACAAATATATAACACTAGTTCCATCTTAAAGGGTAAAGTGACTTCCTTGGATTAGATTTGTTTAAAAAATAAATAAATTTCATGAAGTTCTAAAGACCATTCACAGTGCACCATTTTTCTCTACACAGATAATGGACATTCCTAAATTTATGGATAAAGAAAGCATCCAATCATCATTTCTAAGTCCAGTGTTGGTAAGATACCAGTTAATAAAACTTTTTTTTTATTTTTTTTATTTTTTTTTATTTTATAAGGACCTACTGTGTAGCAGGCACTGTACTAAGCATGGGGACAAAGTGAAAGAGTCCCTGCCTTCAATCTTGTACTCTGTGAGGGAAATGACCGGCACATCAAGAGATAGATGGAAAACACACACAAAGTAAATTTTGGGAGAGGGTAAGGGACTAGTAGCTGGAGGAGGGAGGGACCAAGAAAGATGTTCTGTAGAAGGTACTGTCTGAGCTGAGTCTTGCCAATGCAAAGGTGTGGAGATGGGAGATGGAAGGGGAAGTGGGAGGAGCCAGGTTGGTGTAACTGGAGCACAGAGTGTGAGGAAGGTAACAATGCATGCATTACTGTATACATAAATGAGTAATATATTATTATGAGTAATGAGTATATGAGTAATTATATTTTATTGTATGTATATCACATGTATTGTGTATTTATGTACATAATGTATACGTTATAGAATTAATGGGGCCATGTCATTAAAAGCTCTAAATACCAAACAAAAGAGTTTGTATTTAATCCAAAGGGGTAATGGGCATCCACTAGAATTTATTTAGTTGGGAGAGGGGAGTAAAATGGTCAGATCTATGCTTGGAAAATCACTTTGGAAGACAAGTGGAGGATAGATTGGAGTTCAGGGAGATCTCAGGCCCATGGACCAATCAGGAAGCCATTGAAATAGTCTAGGAGAGAGCCAATAAAGTGCAATCCACCTTCTGACTTTTTTTCTTTCATAGTCACAGAGGGGGAAGGGATCCTGGAGACCCCATGTAGTTCTGTCCTTTCCTTGAGCCCCACATCTCTTTTACCCCAGGTCGAGCAATTAGTTGTCTAGTATCTTCTTGAGGAATTTAGCCCAGAAAGAGCAGGCCCTAGTGGGGAGGTAGTAAAGAGAACTAATGAGACCCAGGAACTATGAATAGCAGGCAAACTTGTGTGGGCTTATTCCTTGTGTGTGGTTAGTTGATGAGTCATGTCTGACTGCTTGTGACCACTTTGGTGGGGGGCGGGGTTCTTGGCAAAGTTCCTGGAGTGACCTACCTTCATCTCCAGCTCATTTTAGAGATGAGGAACTGAGGCAAACAAGGTTCAGTGACTTGCCCAGGGTAACATAGCTAATACATCTCAGAGGTCAGATTTGAACTCGGGTCCTCCTCACTCTAGGGCCAGTACTGGCACAGTACCATGCCACCTAGCTCCCTTGCTGATTCCTTACGATCAAACAACAAACATCCTCAAACAATCCACTGCCAGGGAAGTTCATTTTTCTGTTACTCTCTCTCTTTTCCTGTGTCTCCTACAGGGTATTCCTCCTGAGCTTGGGCATTTGATGATCGAAGAGTATTTAAAAGATACTGAGGACCTTGGAGAATATCGAGCTCAATTCCAGGAAATGATGGGAGATATGATGTTTGTTATTCCAGCCCTCAAAGTGGCCAAATACCAACACAGTGAGTATAGCATGGACCCTTTTCAGAATCAATATAAGAATGTCTCGTCTCAAGGGGCAATGTGGGTATGTCATCTACATACTGGTGCAGAAGGAGGCTCCTGCTTCTATCTTTGCTATTGTAGCCTCCAGATTGGTTAAACCCCCCTCTTCACCTTCCTCCTTCTTCCCTCCTACTCCCACCTAACCAGCGCAGGGGTGAAATCAGTGACCATTCTCTACAAATAATAATAATTATAACAAATAATAATAACAATAATCTATTATTATTTATTGTTAATAGAGCCACATTTCTATAAGCAGATGCTGTGAGATTTTGTGCGTATAAATTATGGACCCTTTTGGCATTCCACGGAAAGTTAAAGATTTCTTCCACAGTAATGTTTTTAAATGTATAACATAAAATACATAGGACAGAAAACCAATTACATTGAAATTGAGTTATCAAAGTGCTCAACTAAAAATAAATCCAAGAACCCCTGCTAGAGGGTTTTATTGGTACAAGCCACTTTACATCCGTTATCCCCCTGGATCCTGACAACAACCAAAATATCTCAGTGGATATGGAATGGACCTGGAGTCAGAAAGACCTGAATTCAAATCCAGACTCAGACATCTTCTCACTGGGTGATCCTGAGCAAGTCATTTAATCTCTGTTTGTCTCAGTTTCCTCAACTCTTAAATGGGATTAATAATAGCACCTCTGTCACAGGGTTGATGTGAGACTTCGAGGAGACAATATCTGTAAAGCACTTAGCACAGCATCCGGCACAAAGTAAGTGCTGTATTAATGCTTGTTCACTGGCCAGTTAGGTGGCAAAGTGGATAGAGTGCTGGGCCTGGAGTCAGGAAGACTCTTGTTCCTGAGTTCAAAGCTGGCCTCAGATACCTAATAGCTGTGTGACCTTGAGAAAGTCACTTCATTCTCTTTGCCTCAGTTTCTTCATCTGTAAAATGAGCCAGAGGGGGAAAGGGTAAACCTCTCTAGTATCTTTGCCAAGAAAATCCCAAATGAGATCATGCAGAGTTGAACAGGACTGGCAAACAACTTAATGACAAATGCTTATTCCCTTCCCCTCCCTTCCCTCTGGGGGAGACAGGCCAGAGACTATTACCTCCAACTTACAGTTGAAAAATCAGTCTCAGAGAAGTAAAAGGATTCCCCCAAGATCTTGTAGTCAGTCAGCATCAGGGCCAGAATTCCACCCCAGATCCTGTTACATCAGATCCCAGTGCCTCTCCTGCCTCACAACATGGCTCTGGGACAGTATTTGTTAAAGGGCTGCCCTCTAGCTTCAATGTTAATGGCCAGCTACTATTAAACTCAATCCCAAAGGAGTGAATCAGGCTAGGGGCCCCTGGCATGTGGCCCTGCCCTGTGTTCAATGTGTCAATAACCATGGGCATTTCTTATGTTTGCCTAGGTCTCAGCTCTCCAGTCTACTTTTATGAATTTCAGCATCGACCAAGCACACTTAAGGACCTCACATCTGATGTTTTGAAGGCTGACCATGGTGATGAGCTGAATTTTGTCTTTGGAGCACCTTGTAAGCAAGGGAGATGGGATGGAGTGGGAAGCTGTGGGTGGTGGTGAGGGGAAGGGAGGGATTGTGTCTTTTGTATAGAAGAGGAAACTGAAGTTCAGAGAGAGGAATGGCCTTATCTAATATCACAGAGTTAGCAGGTCTAACCCTAAATCCAGTGTTCCTTGTCTCCTACCATGCTCCCTTAGGGGGGCACTGAATAGCCCAGACACCTGATAAAAGCTTTTGTTTTTCTTTTTTATTCTTTGTATTTGTATCTCCAACCTTTGCCATAGTGCCAGCGATAGAGGAGACTGAGTAATTGGAGATTAAGGTATCAGCCTTGGAAGTCCCTTTCATTGTTCTGGTGAACTGCATCAGGAGATTGAATCAGCTGTTCTGTTCAATTCAGTTTAGATGATGAAGCACATCCAAGATGCAGAGCCCTCTGTTCTACTCTGGGGAAGACACAAACACACATAAGACACAATCTTTGACTTCTTGGAATTTACAACCCAGAAGGGAAGATGAGGCATGAAGGAAAAAAAAATTCCATATGTCACTGAGACTGTGTCTTCAGCAATGCCCATACCTCTCCTCTGATGTAGACCCTAACCTGTCACATTATCTTGTCCTGGGTGATTCTTGTCCTTGTGCTTCCATAAATCCTGCAGAGAGGATCTGTCCAAGATGCTGGAAGCCTTCCCTCCCTCCATCTCTTTCTACCTTTGCTCCCTCCCTCTCTCCGTTCCTTTCCTTCTCTTCCTCCCTCCCTCCCTTCCTCCCTCTCTTTTCTCCTGTTGTTCTCAATTCATTTTCTTTACCAGTGCATCCATTCATTGATTATTTGACAAAAGTCTCACATTTAGCAGTCTTTGGAGTTAATGTTTGTAAACAGTCCCAAATCGGTGTTTTTGGATGTCTTCTGTCCCTATTTTCACCTCCTTGTTCCTTTTCTGGCAGAAGTGGAAAGCCAGTTTATACCTTTATCTCATTCATGACTTGCCATGGCCAATGAAATCATTGCCTTTTGGGCCAGCTGTTGCTGCTGAGCCTGTCTGCACTGCCAGGGGCAGGGGCTGAATGGCAGGCACTGTCTGGGGCAGCGGCCATACTCAAAGGCTTTACAGCTACCAGAGATTGTGCTATGCTGCTGCAGCTTAATAATTATTATAAATGACATATATGAAATCATGCCATTATTATAATTACATATAGCAAAATATGCCAATATAGAATTATAATACATGTAGTTTTATATGTAATATTTATTATATATTATTATTATAACTATATAATACAAATATAATAATGATAACTAACATTTATGTAACACTTTTTAAAGTTTTCTAAAGCACTCTCTAAATATTGTTCCTTTTTTAAAAAACTCACAACAACCCTAGGGTGCAGATGTTATTATTATTCCCATTTTTCAATCAAAGAAATGAAGGCAAACAGAGGTTAATTGACTTACCCAGAGTCACTCCTCTAGTCAGCATCTGAAGATGGATTAGAACTAGGGTCTTCCTGATTTCAAGTCCAGCTACACCCCATATTGGTGCAGGGGCAGGGGGAGAGGCACAGTTGTGGAGGCAGACAGAGATGTTGAACAGAAGCCATGGGAGGTCCTCTGGGAGAGGAGTGACATGAAGGTAAGCATTGGAGCAACATATGGTCAGAGACCAGAGCAGTATTGATTGGGTGTTTGGGGCTGAGAACCAGAAGAAAGGAGGCCTTTGCATCTGCATTTTAATCTTAACCAAGATGTTCTTTTTTCTGTTCCTAGTTTTAGGAGAGGGAACAGAAGAGGAAAAAATCCTAAGCCACAAGATAATGAGCTACTGGGCAAATTTTGCCCGTCATGGGTGAGAAAGCTGCCCCTTGGTTTCCCAATGGCTTCCCTGTGGGGTAGTGCCTGTTCCTAGGCACGGAAAGATTTCCCACCTTCATAGAATTTCCCTGATTGAAATTTGTACGGGGGAAAAAATGTTATATTGAGCTACAGGCAAGGTCTGGTGAACAAATGTAGCCCTTCTACAAGTTCACGGCCATGGTTGGAGGGGTCATTGCTCTGGTAGACTCACCCAATACATGGGCAGCTTCAAGGGAAAACAAGAAAGATCAGCAACTCTCTTGGCCCTCACCACCATGCTGTTGTCTCAGTGACTTCTCTTCCCCCTTGGGAAGCATTAGGAAAGGCGCTAGTGGCAACAGCCTTGTATTTGGAGTCCATTGTTGTTATGTTTGATTCTTGGCAAAGATACTGGAATAGTTTGCCATTTCCTTCTCCAGTTCATTCTATAGATGAGGAAACAGAGGCAAATATGGTTAAGTGATGTGCCCAGGGTCACAGAGATAGTAAGTGTCTGAGGCTGGATTTGAACTCAGGTCTTTCTGGCACCTGCCTCAGCTTTATCCACTGCACCACCTAGTTGCCCCATTGAAATGGAGTCCAATGATATGAATTCAAATCCTGACTTGGCTACTTATTCGGTTTGTGAGGGCTTTTCACTCTTTGGATCTTCCACCTTGGGTACATTAGACAGGTGCCACATGAACAATGAAGACCAAACTGCTAAGGATGGGTGAATAAGATTCCCTATGGCTGTTACTACTGTCGGCTAACTCCTCTCTTGGCGGCCCTTCCTTGGCTCTCAGGCTGAGCTGAGGGTAGTTGTTAAATGTGTCAACACAGTGGCCCTTTTCAGGTTCCGGATGTTTGTTTTTTCCTCCCAGGGACCCAAATGGGGCAGACCTTATTCACTGGCCAGTCTATGACCAGAGGGAAGAGTATATGCAGCTGAATTTGCAGTTGTCAGTGGGAAAGAGCCTGAAGAGGGATAAGTTTGAGTTCTGGACCAAGACTGTGCCTCAGAAGATGAAGGAATCACAGACTGAAAAAGCTCATGTGAAGTTGTGATCTCTAAGCATAACTGTTTTTGCCTTTGTTACAGACCAATAACACCCAGTCATTTGCTTTGATTATTTCCTTGCCCTTGCAGTTTTGAGGGAAATACTTTGACTCTTGTTTATTACTGCTATGGGAGAAGAATGTAAATGATATCCAGAAGGAAAAAAGCATTAATAATGCCTACCATGTGTTGTTGAGTGTGCTAAGGAAA
>JAQQSZ010018647.1:0-10532 GCA_028646595.1 Phalanger gymnotis | reverse complement strand
CAATTTTTTCTCTACTTCTCCAACTTGCTTTTCCAAATCCTTTTTGAGCTCTTCCATGGCCTGAGACCAGTGCCTCAGGTCTTTTCTACAAAAAAAAAAAGGGTTGGGCTTGGTGATTTCTTAGGTCCCTTCCAGTTCTAAAAATGAATGGTGAGGCCATGCCTCTAATTAAATAAGACCCAGATCCCTGGTTAAACAAAAGGTGGGTTGGTGCTTTAAGGGACCCTGGTCCTGGTCCTGGTCCTGGTCCTGAGCTCAACTCTTTGAAATAGAGACTCTGACCCCCACTCAACACCAGTTACATGAGGCCCAAATGAGATCCTGGATGGGAAAGGCTTCCCAACTCAAACAGGATTTATTGTCGTGACCAGACATTTCAAGCCTTCAAAGAATAGGATAGTCCCTGCTCACTGCAGATATTGGATTGCAAATCCAAGAGAACAAGGACTGTGCTCTATGAACACATTAGCTATCTTTCTGATCTTGGTATTTCCTTCAAGCCAGGAGCCAGCTACCCCGACTGCCATATTAGTTTGAATCCAGGTCACACTTTCCCTCCAAATCTAGCATATATTCTGAGACCTGAGTGTGACTCATAACTAGTGTTATTTTTTCAGTAGGAACCCACTAAATTTCTTACTATCAAAGTGACCTCACCTTAGAGTAGCAATCTACATTGGGACCAAGAGGAATCAGAAGATTTTAAGCTGGGACAGATCTCAGAGGCCATCTAGCTGGAGAAAAGGATTCCCTGACAAGTGGTTATTCAGCCTTGGTTTCCTCTCCAGAGATGGGAACCTCCCAAGGCTGTGGGTTCCACTTTTGGACAGCTCCCACCGTTAGGAAAAATTTTCTGATATCGAGCCTCATCTTGCCTCTGTAAATTCCACCCATCACTTTGAGTTCTGTCTTCTTAAGCCAGAGTAAGCCCATCTCTCCGCCAGGTGAAAGCTTGATCTGGCTTTCTCCTTCACCTTTATTACACAGCCAGTACCTAGTTCATTAGAGGGGCTTTGTAGTGAAAGCAGGAATATCTTTTTATTAACCGAATCAAGAAATTGGTGTCCCCTTTGTTCACAACTGACTAGATTGAAAAAGAAAGTAGTAAATTCCAAGAAGGTCTCTTCTCCAAGGGTGTGTGCCATCATTAACATTCACTTCTTTGTTTAGTATTTATTTAAATAATTTAAAAAAAGGAAAATCTTAGCAGGAGAAACTCTGAGAGTTAGAATTTCTCTCCCAGGAGGATGTACTCTTTGGGCTGAGCTGTTTTGATTGGTGAGTGGTAGAAATTCAACCAGCTCACTATGTAGCAGTGTTAAAATTGTATGTTGTTGTGGTCTCACTGACCATCCCCACCCCCTTCTAGTTAGTATAGTATGTAAATTTATAAGTAGCTAGTATAAAGTAACAACAGCATGAAGTAAGATAGCAGAGGGGAACCTAGAAGTCACAGACAGACTGTTCCATAGACTAAGGGAACAAAAGTGTTCTTTGCGAATTGTCTCATAAATTAACTAAAAGTCACATCCTGAGACTATATGCTAACTCAACTCAAGGGAAGCCAACTACACTTTACTATAAGGGCCCCTTGGTCCTGCTAACTGCCCTGGGCTGTACAATAAGACCACACAATAAGACCTCACAATAAGACCAGCAGAACAGCAGGTGTTGCTGATAACTTTGAGATGATATGCCTATGTTAATGAGCTAATCACTACTCAGGGAGCACTTTTAAGAGTTTAATTCTTCCCACCCCAGCACTCTTCCCTTTCCTCCAGGTCCACCCAACTCCGATTTGCAGTTACATAAGTGACTCTCCCTCTCCCCATTTTCTTCCCCAGGCTGCCTGCCTTCCCGCACCACCCCCTTGCCTGTCCCTGTGATATCTGTCTCTGTTCCTCCTCACTGTTTGCCTCTGTGCTCTCTGTGCTACACTAAAGGACGATTGAAGAATTAAGCCTCATTTGCTACCATTGTGGTCTTTCCTAGCAAATATCCAAAGAACTGGACATACCTGACCCCCATTTGACCCAGAAGGACTCTCTTTTTGCACTCCTATTCCCTTATCCCACAAATTAATTAGCAATTCATTGATGGTTTTGAGGAGAGAAGAGTGTTAGCCCACGTTATATTTTACATCCCATCTAGTCGTCCATCTTCCTATATGTCTCATCCCATTCATACCCCTTCCTACCCCCACCCCCAAACCTACTTTTTATCACCTGCTCTGGGCACAGTAATCAAATCAATACCACAATATGTAATGGCCATTGAGAACCCGGACCTTCCAGCATGCTTGGTTCTGCCCTTCCTGATGAGTCATACAGAGCGTATGTAGATATTTCTGCCCAGTTCCAATCTGACACACGGAACTTCAGGAAGCAGGTTTCTGACCATGAGTAATGAGGGATTGACACTGTGTAGTGGTGAAAGAGGCTCCTAATTTGCTAGGAGAACGAAAGAACTGGTTCTTCAGGAGGTGCTAAGCCAGAAGTGAATTTGAATATACAATCTCTCGTTCTCTTTTCCTTCCTAGCTGTGAACAAGGCAGCACCACTATGAGCTTCTAAGTGGGGGAATAGCAACAAATGGCATTTTTGCCATTGAGCTATCATGTGTCCATGAGCACAGAGTGAATAGATTTGGTTTGTTCTTGCTCTTTCTTGATCTTAGGTTATGAAGCATTCAGACATGGAATCAGCCATGACCTTGGAAATCTTAAAAGGTCAGAAGAGCCATCAAAGTTTCCACAAGCAACTGAAATAAGTTGTAGAGTCCATTAGAGGTGCTAACTGTGTCTGTTAACAAAGTACTTGCGGGCAGATGTGGAAAGATGGTGTTTTGTCCTTTGTTTTCAAAGACCAACAGGATCACAGTGTGATGTCTTGACTTGTGCATGAACTGGATTTAAGTGCAGCAGAGTTACACAAACACATCAGCTGCACTGTCATTGAAGGCCAGTGCCAAGACAAAAGTCGGGATGACCGGCAATGTCCTGGCATGTAGTAGATGATCTTGGTGTCCTTGATGTTTGACCAAGATCTAAGTGCTCCACAGCACCTACTTCAGCCTCCTTTATGATCATTGGAACAAATTGTTCTCATCCGCCCATTGTGCTGGGGGAAGTCTTCACACGTTTGGGGTAGACATTTCCTTAACTGACCAATGGGTCTGAGGCCTGTTGATTGTCCTTGAACTGGTTTAACCCATCTACTGAGACAGTTTAACCAGGGTGTGTCTGCTGCCCATGCTATAGCTGTTTGGTGCCCAGGGTAAGAGGTGGAAACCAGTTCAGTGGCTGAGCAGCCCTGAAAAGGGCTTGAAAGCCCTCTCACCAGAGATCTTAGCCTTCCCTGATGTCTTCCCATTGAAGAAGGCAGTGTCTTCAGGAATTATGACCCTTCTCTATGGATAAAAGAGCTGGCTGTGGACTCTGAAAAGATACTTGGATCTCAGCAGAGAGCTCCATCTAAGGGGAACCTCATGATGACTTCATGAAGGGAGAAAAGGACTTCCAGCCCCAGGAGCTGGGAGGTACCTCTTGGATATTCTCTATACATGTGCTTTGTTGTCTTTGTATTTTAGGTTTGAGCCCACTCTACCAGGGACCTAGTTTGAGGAGATTGTTTTGTGATTACTGTTCTTCCTCTACCATCTCAGTAAATCCTTTTTCTAAAAGCTAATACAGTTTTCACTTTACTTCTACAGACCTCTTTATAGAGCAATTTTTACAAAATGCAAATTTGCCCATGGATGTGGGGAAGGGAAGGAGGAAGACAGGAAGGGGATCACATGCCCAGATAGAGGGTGCTGGCACATGGGTTCAAGGACATGTAGGCAATGGAGAGAGAAATGAAAGCAGAAGGAGGAACATCTGGGGGCCAGGGCTAGCTAAACGGGAGCCTAGTTGGAATCAAGAGGTAAAATATGGGTCAAGCAGGACAGACATGTAGGGGCTTAACTTGGAAACAGAAGATGGACAATACAGGGTGAGGGAACCAAGGGACAGATGGCCATTGAGGACCCAGACCCACAAGGCAGACCCACAAGTGGGTGGGCAGAGCAGGGCAAAGGTCTCCTCTCTTGGTGCTGGAGGTCTCAAGCCGAGTCTCTAATCTGATGGTACCAGGGCAAAGGAGATCTCTCCATGTGTCTGCTCTTCTGTATTTTTGGAGGTTTTTTTCTGGTGGAGGAATGATAGAGCATGGAATGCTAAGCTGGGGGCAGGAATGGAGAGAGAGAGAACACAGTGATGGGGTGTTTGGGTGCTTGTGCTTGGACCCTAATTCTAACATTTCTCTTTAGCTTCTGCTTAGGTGCCTGTGCCTGGACCTCAATTCCAAAATCACATCCAGTTCTAAAATCATATCTCTCCCTAGATTTAAAGCATTGGCCATAGCAGTCCCTCTCCAGTTCAAGGGCAGCACGCCTTAGCAAAACATTTATCTCTCCTCCTGATACTGCAGCCAGCTGCACTTATAGAATTTATTGGTCCAACTCCCTGTGTATTGCTAATGGCTGGGCACTGAGACATAACAATATTTACTACTTATTGACCTTCCTGATATGTATCCTAGACATAGTCAAATGTATACTCCCTTACATTCATCTTGTCTAACAAGACATTTGATGGAAGCAACCTGGATATCTTCATCCAGCCCTGACCGATAGCTGACTCAGTGACGTTTCATGGTCACAACCACACCCCCAGGTAGCACCCCCCTGGGCTATTTCCCAGTGAACTCTGGGTAAGATACCTGCGCAGTAGATACAAAAATTACATGTTCCTTTAAGAACTGACCACTCCCTAATCCCACCCCAAAACACCTAATTGACAGGATTCACTCTCAAATCTCTATTTAGATTTTCCCTGCACCTTTGTAAGGTTGCAGGTTCCCTAAGAACTCTTGCCTGCTGTAAAGCATAATAAATCTTTGCCACTTTGACTTAAAGAATGTTTGAGATCATGAATTCATTCCAGAAGGCCCCAACCTTCTCTAGTACTCAGGTCCTTGAGGGGCACTCCCCCTCAACGACCCCATCTGGGAGCTCCAGTCCTGGGGGTTCCTGGACCTCATTTCCCTCAACCCTCAACAACAGTACTGTATGGTAAAGTTAACATAGGTGGTTTTTTTTGGAATGTGGATTTCTTTCAGCATTCTTTATATAAAGTTGAATTTGTGTAATGCCAGTTTACATAAAGTGAGAATTGCTTGTAGATGTCTGAGTCAATTGATAATGGGAAACACACCAGATAGGGGCTTATGAGCAGCAATATTGAAACTCCATTCCCTCAGGTTTATCTTTAGAACCCTGTGGAGACTAATAGTCAGCCACCCTATAGGGATTCAACCTGCCAGTTCAGTAGAAGTTGGGGAAGTGACCCCAGGGGACTTTGGGGTGGTGGTGGTGATGAGGTTAAAGAAAAATGATGGTTAGGGAACCATATGTTTCTAGAGGTGCTCAAGACCCCAAAATACCAACACACTGAGTCCTGCTGAATGAATTCGACGCAAGCCTTCTCAGCCAAGGAAAAAGACAAAGTTTATTAAAGATTCGCCATATTGGGTTGTCTTAAGAAATCTCACCTGAAAAGATCATGTCTATGTTCTCTGGACACTGTACACCCTCTCAGTGCCTCCTTTGTATGAATTTCCAAGCTACATATGAGCCATTTCTTGCATGTTTCCCAGACATATATGTTCCCTATATATGCCTTTCTTTCTGTTTTCTCAAATCATGCATATTTTCTGGGTCTCTTCTCTCCCCACTGGTGGTATAGTATATAATTCCCTTTTGCTTTGAACTAAAGTGCCCCCTGTTTGGCTCAGAAAACATATCTCCATCAGTGGGGGTTCATTTTAGTGGCTTCTGAACCACCATGTAACTTCTACAGGAGGTTTTCTTGGGGCTAGTGAATAATGGAGGATTTGAGTTCTCCAACAGTAACATTCCCCCACAGCTGAGAGTTCTGCCCTCTGGGATCCAGCAGTAGAATCAAGTAAGTATTTATTAAGCACCTACTATGTGCCATGCCCTATGCTAAGCACTACAGTTACAAATACGAAGAACAAAAACAAACAATCCCTGCACCCAAAGAGCTGACCTTGCAGCAGGGGAGACAAACAGGTACAAACATAAATATTTCTGGAGGAGCTGTTTGTCTGCCATATGCCAGCTCCTCAGACCTTTGGAAACTAAGGTGAGGGCTCCTGAATGAAAGGCATTTATTAAGCACTCCCCACGGGCCAAGCACTGGGCTAAGGGCTGGAGATGAAAACAAAAAAGACAGACACTCCAAGTATATCGTATTCTAATAGAAGAAGATATACGTACATAGGCAGGGTGTTTTGGCCAAGGAAGTCAGAGATGGCCAGTGGAGTCACAGAATAATAATAGTTAATATTTATGTAGCACTTACTATGTGCCAAGCACTTTACAATTATCTTATTTGATCATCACAACAATCTTGGCAGGTAGGTGCTATTTGCCTCAGGAAACTGAGGCAAACCAAAGTTTAGCATCTTGCCCAGTCACACAGCTAGTAAATGTCTAAGACTGGATTTGAATCGTCTTCCTGATTCCAGACCCAGCCCTCTATCCACGGGGCCACCTAGCTACCTAAGACGGGTGATAGATGCTTTTACAAGCAATAGCCCTGTTGATTTGATTGCAGTGAAGATAAATAGTATTATGCTCTCCATTTTGTATCCTTTTCAAAAAGGGAAATAAGGTTTATTTGGCATGACTTGCTCTAGTCTAAGCCACATTGTGGCCTCCTCGTAAGTGCTGCTTGCTTCTTTTTCCTAGATTTTTGCTGGCAATTGAGGCTAAGGTCATTGGCCTACAATTTTCAGACTCCATTATCTTCCTCCCTCCTCTCCCCAAATCTGGATATATATCCTTCACCATTCCTATAACACCTTTCCAGTCTTCTGTAATTTTTTAGAGGTTGTTTGTAGAGATCAGCAATCCCGTCTATTGAGGGTTGGCAGACGAGGTCCAGGAACCCCAAGACAAGGGTTCCCAGACAGGGTAGTTGAGGGACTGTACCACTCAAGGACTTGAGTACTAGAGAGGGCTGTCTGGAATGAATTCGCGGACTCAAGCATTCTTTAAGTCAAGGTGGCGAAGATTTATTATGCTTTTCAGCGGACGAGAGTTCTTAGGGAACCTGCCGCTTTACGGGGATGCAGGTAAGGTTTTTATAGGATATTTGATGGTAAAACATGTCAATTAGGTGTTTTGGGATGGGATTAGGGAGTGGTTGGTTCTTAAAGGAACATGCAGTTTCTGTATCTACTGCGCAAGTATCTTACCCAGAGTTCACTGGGAAATAGCTCAAGGGTGGGGCTACCTGGAGGTGTGGTCTTAGGCCTGAAGGTCACTAATGGTCAGGGCCAACTGGAAATATCCAGGCTGCTTCCTTCAATGTCTTGTTAGACAAGATGACTGTAAGGGAGTATACTTATGTCTGGGTCTATGACGCACATGATAGGCCAATGAGTAGTAAATATCTCTATGACCCAGTACATGGCCAGTTTAGCACATACACGGGAAGTCCAAACTAATACATTCTACAGGTACAGATGACTGCAGTATTGGGAGAGATGTGTTTTGCTAGGGCATGCTGTCCTTGAACTAGAGAGGAACTGCCTGAGACAGTATTTTGAGGCTAGGGGAAAATATAATTTTAAAGCTGGATATGGTTTTGGAATTGGGGTCCAGCACAGGCACCCAACAAAGGCTAAGGAGAAATGTTATGTTAGAATTAGGGTCCAAGCACAAGTACCCAAGCACCCCATCACATCCATCCACCCAATCTTATCAGTGTCTGAGGATATGGTGAACTCAAGGACAATGCTGTTCTTGGACCTTCAAAGTCATCTAAATTAGAGGTTTTAGAAATGGAGGACATGAGCAGTAGAGAGGTTAATGGCTAGCCTTTTCTATCTGTATCTCCAGCCCTTAGCCCAGTGCTTGGCCCATTGTGAGTGCTTAATAAATGCCTTTCATTCATCTGTAACCACTCAGTAGCTCTGTTTGACCAGGCTGTCTATGTAGGTGAGGGAGGAGCCCCACCTTTGTTTTCAAAGGCCCGAGGGGCTGACCAACAGTTCCGCTAGAAATATTTATATTTGTACCTGTTTATCTCCCCTGTTACAATGCCAGCTCTTTGGAAGTAGGACTTGTTTGTTTCATTCTTTATACTTGTACCTGTACTGCTTAGCACAGGGCGTGGCACATAGTAGATGCTTACTACATACTGACTGATTGCACCATTGGATCCTAGAGGGCAGAACCAGGAGCAGTAGGGGAATGTTACTGTTTTAGGGTATAGAGGTAATATTTTGAATCAGGCAACAAGCATTTATTAAGCACCTACTATATGCCAAGTACTGTGCATACAAATACAAGTAGAAAGACAGCTGTTGCTTTCATGGGGGTGCCAGTCTAATGGGAGAAAGTCAATGTTAGAATCCAAAGTGCAACCTGGAAAGGGATGAAGACAAGGCTGGCCTCTTTAAATGGAGGTGCTGAGGAGAGCCCTCCAGTCAGAGGTGGAGATCACAGGGGTAGTAAGGTACTTCCAGTGTATGAACTTCAGGGCTGGAGCAAGCTTCCAGGGTAGTGTTGGAAAAAGCCCAGAACATACCATGGAGAGGTTTTGAACCCAGCCCTTCAAATCTTGGAGCATTTACTAAGCACTTACTATACTCCGGGCATTGTTTGTTGCCTGGGGCAAAAAGCAGTCCCTGAAGTCTAATTCAGGGGACTACGTGTAAACAACTAGATTCGAACAAGATACAGACAGGAAGGAATTGGAGAGAATCAGTAACAGGAGGGCACTGGCATTAAGGGGGATGGGGAAAGGCTCCTTGTGGAAGGTATCACTTAAAGGAAGCCAGGGAAGCCTAGATGGGGAGATGAAGGCAGAGAGCCCTTGGGACATGATGGACGACCTGTGAAAATATACAGTTAGGAGAGGGAGGGTCATTTTTGACGCCAGAGTTACTGGATTGAAGAGAATGGGGGAGGGGGGAGCAGGGTGCCTAGCTCATGAAGGGCTTTGAACACCAAACACTGCAGTTTGTCCTTGAGCCTTGGGCTCCAGGTGATGAGGTTTAGATTGTGGGAGCCCCCTTGAACAAGGGGTGAGATTTCTTAAGACAACCCAATGTGGCAAATCTTTAATAAACTTTGTCTTTTTCTTTGACTGGAGTCGAATTCATTCAGCAGGACCCGGAATGTTGGTATTTGGGTTCTCAAGCACCCCTAAAAATGTACGGTTCCATACCATCATTATTTTCTTTAACCTCATCACTTTGACTTTCCTCTTCTCCCTTATAGCTATGGAAAACCAACCCCCAAATCTTTTGTTGTCTAGCCTGCCAAGGTGCGGGGCAGACCAGCAGGACACTGAATCTCAAAGGTAAGAAGCCAGTCGGAGATGGAGCTGGAGGTTCTGTCTGCATTTGGGAGCACTGAGGACTTTGTAAGGATCACGGTTTGGGGCTCTTTATGGTGGCATAGTAGGTTAGAGCCCTAGACACGGAGTCAAGAAGAGTTCAAATGCCACTTCAATCAACCAACAAGCATTGACTAAGGTCCTACTAAGCACCAGGCACTGTGCTAAGACCCCCAAGGAGCTCACAGGTCAATGGGGGAAGATGACAACAAGCAAACAGCGCAAGGTTTAGCCCATTTCGATAGGGAAGGGGCTAGAATTAAGAAAGGAGTGTGTGGGACAAAAACTAAACTCAAAATTAAACTCAGAGGCTACTCAAGTAGAAAGTAGAAAATAATTTTATTATGATCCCTCAGGGAAAGGATCCCTCAGAGAAAGGGCTGTCTCTGAACCTGAACCGGTGGAGCCCAGAGGGCAGAACTTAGCTTTTATACCCTAATACAAACAAAACCCCACCACTGGCCTTTTACTCTCATTGGTGGAGTCCAGGCTCACAATCTCCAGAGAAATCTAACCCAGGTACTAATTGAGCCAATCACAATTCTTAAGAACACATATCCCGGGGGTGGAGCCAAGATGGCGGCTGGGAAGCAGTGCCTGGTGTGAGCTCCCCACCAAGTCCCTCCAAAAACCTATAAAAAAATGGCTCTGAACCAATTCTAGAGCTGCAGAACCCACAAAGTGGCAGAGGGAAGCAGGGCTCCAGCCCAGGACAGCCTGGATGGTCTCTGGGTAAGGTCTGTCCCGCACGGAGCTCCCAGCTCCCAGCTGAGGGGAGCAGAGCTGAGCCCAGCAGAGCCCAGCGTACACAGCGTGGACCAACCAGACCAGGAGCCGAGCGGAGAGTGCCCTACAGTCCTGAATTACTGAGCTGTGGCATCTACCAGACCTCTCAACCCACAAAGAGCAAAGACAACAGAGAAGGTTAGTGGGAAAAGCTGCGGGACTAAGTTTGCAGTTCGGCCACTGCCCCTGGGGCAGCAGAGGTGGGGCAGCTTTAGAACTATGGCTGCAGTTGCTTCTGGCCCCAGGCCCACCTGGTGGGAGGAAAGTGGCTGAT
>JAQQSZ010018646.1:0-10532 GCA_028646595.1 Phalanger gymnotis | reverse complement strand
AAAGAATAAGACATTTTTCGACATGGCCATTGGAAGAATTCCCTTTGCTTTACTGTATTATTTGTCAAAAGGATTTTATTTTTGTTTTTGCTTTTTATTCCAAATGGTGTTAGTTGTGTTTGCCCTGCATTCTCAAAGAGGAGCATGACATCAGAGAAGTGATGACATGACTTGCAGTTGACTTTGATTTGAGTGAGGGAGAGCTGTGCAAGGTCACCAGCCTCACTTCCTCCTCTAGAGCCATCTAGTTCCAGTGGCCTGATATTCACCAGGATGATGAGATGGCCCAGGGGAAGGTGGAAGGAAGAGAAAATAATTGTTCATTGAAAAAAATGAAATTTTAAAAAATCAATTATAATGGTCTAAGTAGAAATGCTGCCATATTATGGATCTTTGTTCCATTTGCAAACTACCTATTTTTCTGGGATTCCTGTCAATCGTGACAAAGTTTTTACTGGAATAATTAAAAAAATTTTGTCCTTTTATTCAAAGTGTTCTGAATGTCTATAAATTTGGAGGCCTATCCCACAGAGACAGAAAATCTGAAGGACTTTTATGATTCTTAAAGGGATGGAAAAAGCAGCCAAGTGCTATATTTCTATATATGAGGTTCAAATTCCACCAGGAAGAGAGGGAGGTATTATTAGGACTTTTCAAAGGGAGGTGGATATGATGTTGGGAGCAGATTGATGCATCAGCACTATTTCCTCCCTCATTTTTATCACTACTGTTTTCTTCTTTTCTTAATCACCTTTTTCCTTGGGTTCTTGCCCTGACCTTCCTTGGATCCTGCTATTACCAAAGGCCACCTTTCTCAGGTGGCAAATGTCATCTTCAGCTCACACTGTTTTCTAAACATCTCTAACATGTGAACACAGCCTCAAAAACTCCAGTACTTGATTTTATATCATCCTGTGTGACCTTAGGCAAATTACCTTCACAATGACATCTTGTTTCATCATCTGTAAATGAGATTAGCCTAAGGGTCTTCCAAGAGCCCTTCCAACTCAAAAATTCTATGACTATGTCATGTACTGATATCTTCTAGGCTACCTAGCTCCTCACTGGGTCTATAATAAGCATTCAATAATTTTTTTAGTTTAGTGAAGCAAAATTCAATTTTAAAATTAAGTACCTACCAGAGTGGATTTTAAATCCTGCCTGAGATAGGTGTGACCTTGAGTAAGTCACCTAACTTCTTTCAGAATCAGTTTCCTCTTCTATAAAACGAGGATCATAATAGCACCTCCTCACAGGGTTGTTGTGAGGATCAAATGCTATAACTATGTGGCATGCTTTTTAGACCTTAATATGCCAAATAAATACTTATTATTATTCATACAAAGCATGAGTATACGTTCTGGAGAGAAAAAAATTGAAGAATAACACAGATTTTTGTGCACTTAAATATTACCTGATTTGATCCTCACAACAACCCTGGGAGATATGTGCTAGTATTATCTCTATTTTACAGATGAGGAAACTGAGGCAAATAGAGGATAAGTGACTTGCTCAGAGAGAAAAACACAGAGAGAGAAAAAACAAGAGAGAGAGAGAGAGAGAGAGAGAGAGAGAGAGAGAGAGAGAGAGAAACACAGAAACAGAGAAAAACACAGAGACAGAAAGAAAACAAAAGGAAGGTGGAGAGAGAGGAAGAAACAGAGTGAGAGAAAATGAGAGAGAGAGAGAGAGAGAGAGAGAGAGAGAGAGAGAGAGAGAGAGAAAGAGAATGAGCAAGGAGAGACTTCCTCATGGAGGACATTGCAATTAGGCGGCAGGTGTTCTTTCCTATATGTCTCAGATACATTGATCAGGTATATGTCCTCAGAGAAGTCCTGGGTGACTAGTCATGCTGTAAGTACACCCAAGGGCTGAATTGGTGATGAATTCTTCTTCTAAAACCAGGAACAAGGTTTGCCTTAGACAACACCTGAGTAATTCCTTCTTCTTGGAGATCGTGAGATCTTGACACCCCACCTTAAAAGAGTCTACAATCTAGTAGTCATGTAGTGATGTGGCCCTAGGATATTTTGTAAATAAGATTTACAGAAAGAAGTTTAAGGACTTCAACTTTGGAACTGACTCACTTTACTCCTTTTTGTTCCCACTTTCTATTACAATCAGTGCCTGTCAATGAATTGGTGACAAATAACAAGATAAGTATTTTTAAGTATAAGATCAGATATTTTTTCAGCATTTACCAGGCAGTTACCAGATAAGATTTCAGTTCTAGAATTTCCATTGAGAAGTCTTGAGAAAGCACTATTAATAGATTGGCAGTAGGACTGTTGCCCGGGCAGGACACTGGTTCAAGATCCTCTCTAGGACTATGACGCTTTGAAGAGTACAGAAAGCTTCAGGGTAAGATAGAGGCACCATATATACAGGTGAAAAAGGAAGGCTTGCAGTAGAAGTTATTTAGATGAAAAATTATTCAGAAAAACATAACTGGATTTTGTAAGAGTTGTTATCATCAGGCATCTCCCCGAGGGAACCCTCCGCTTTTCTGGACTTGTTCCACAGAGAAGGGCATAATTACTGGTTGTGGCAATTCATATCATGGAGAATATTCTGACCTCAACTTGAACCTCTCACATTGAATCTTTTCAGTGCAAGGGTGAGTGGGAGATTTTGTTTTTGTTTTTTTCCCCTGTTCTAGATATATTGAAAGTCATTCAACAGAGTGATATCTATCAAAAAGCATTTATTAAGCATCTACTCTGTAGCAGACACTGGGGATACAAATACAAAAGTGAGACAGTCCCTGAACTAACATAATTTATTGTGGAGAGACTCACACACTCTCTCTCCTCTCCTGTCTTCTCTTCTCCTCTCCTCCCCTCTCCTCCCCTCCCCTTCCCTCCCCTCCCCTTCTCTCTCTCTCTCTCTCCCTCTCCCTCTTTCTCTCTCCCTTTTGTTTTTTCTGTCTCTGTTTTTCTGTTTCTCTCTCATATACGTTATATGTGTATATATGTGTGTGTATAGATGTATAAAGATCTATACATGCATATAAAGACACAGAATATGTCCATATATCTACACACACATATGCATATATCCATATCACATATATATGTATATATACACACAACAATAGACATGAAGGACAAAGGGTTGAGAGACTGAAGGATAAGGAAAGTCTTAAGGTGACACCTGAGCAGAGACATTAAGGAAAGGAAGGATTTTAAGAGATGGAGATGAGGAGGGATTCCACTCCAAGTATGGGTTGCAGCCGGTACAAAAGCAAAGAGATGTAATGGATGAGGAATGGTAAAAAGACCAATTTGAGTAGATCATAGAGTGTGTGCCTTGTAGAATGAAGTCAGAAAGGTAGGTCAGGGATAGTTGTGAAGGATTTTAAATGTCAAATAGAGGAGTTTCTATTTTGATTCAAAAGGCAATAGAGAGGCATTAGAGCAAGGATCCCAAGGGACTGGAACAACCAAAAAAAATCCCCTCTTTCCTCATATTTCCCTGCAATTGTAGGAGTTGCAAATCAGAGCAGAATTTCCTATGGGTGTGTAAATACACCAAGATATTATTCATTAAACTTCAATATATATAATCTCAATGAGTTTCCTTGCTCCAACAGTGAATATGGTAGTCTATCTATGCATGTCTATCATGTGATGCTCTTGTCTAGGGATGGGGAACCTGTGGCCTCGAGGCCATGTGTGGCCTTCTTGGTCCTTGGGTTCAGCCTTTTGACTGAGTCCAAGTTTTACTGAACAAATCCTTTTATTAAGGGGATTTGTTCTGTGAAGTTTGGATTAGGTCAAAGGGCCACACTTGAGGACCTAGAGGGCCACATGTGGCCTCGAGGCTACAGGTTCCCCACCCCTGCATCTTGTCTATGATCCCCCATGAATCTACCATAAGGGGTGCACCCAATGTGCTGTGGTGGATAGGGGGTCTTTTTCTAATTGTCCTTATGTCCTATGAATGCTAGGGGAACACATTTTGTCATCACTTATCTCTCACTTTTACCATTTGACCAACTTACCCTATTTTCTGATCATACATTTCTCTGATGCCATCTATTACACTGCTTCTTCCATGTAGTTTCTTATTTGTAACATATTGCAGCCTATTCATAGCTGCCATGCATCTTCCCATTGCTCACTGGGTGATCTTGAATTTCACTTCTTCATAGTGGTATTCCATGACTTACTGGCACATAATATCATCTAAAGAAAGTTGTTCAATGTTGTTTAAGGGGGAAGCTTGAGTAAGAGTAAGAAATAAGTCATTTCTCAAAGGAAATCTAGCCCATCCTCTTCCTATTCAACTACCAGCCAAATGTCCCAATGGATGAACTCTTTACTGTATTCATCCATCTGAATAGTGGGTTGTTGTCCTTTCTTGAAGAGGACCAAAATGATATCACTATATTAGAGTCAACTCACAGTGTGTCTGACTGTGGCTGATCAGACCAATATGAGCCTGGAACGCTCTTGCACAGGTTGGAAAAATAGTCCATGTGAACATTTGGGATGGCTTTTCTAAATTTGTGCATCTCGTATTTCTTTGGAGCTACTTTAATTCTGCTTTGCTCATAGAGCACAGCACCTTCTCTGATGAGGGCATGCCATGCCGGGCAGTCCTATGCCAGTGTCTCCCATGTTGAGAGACCTTGAAGGTGTCCTTGTAACAAAGATTTAAGAAGAATAATGATTCAGTAATTAACACATTCAATATAACTTACAGTATGTGTAACCTTTAATAGAAGCTACTGGTGGCTCAGTGGATAGAGCATAGGGACTGGTGTCAGGAAGACCTGAGTTCAAATCCAGCCTCAGATGCTTCCTACCTGTGTGACCCTGAGCAAGTCACTTAACCTCTGATTGTCTGACAAAATGGATCCACTGGAGGAAGAAATGGCAAACCACTCCAGTATCTGCCTAGAAAACCCCAAATGAGATCAAAAAGGTCGGACATGACTGAAACAAAACAACAACAACATTCTACACCTACCATCTACCCTACCCAGCCAGTAAAAGATAAAGGGCCCATTTTCTTATCTTTTCTCTGGAGGTAAGCTTGGTCACTGTACCAGCATTCATTTTTATTTTGTTTATTTTTATTATTATTATTTTATTTATATTATGTATTCTATGTGTATATAAATTATATATTATTATTTTATTTATATTATATAATGTATAATATATTGTATATTATATCATGATTTTATTTATTTTATATTTTATTTTTATTGTTCTTGCCACTTAAATCATTGTAATTCAGTAAATTATTGTCTTGAACCTGCTTACTTCATTCTGTGTCAGTTCATATGAGTCTTCCCAAGTTTCTATGAATTCCTAATTTCTTATGTTGGCCACCTATTTTCCTTGTATTTATTATTTTATTCCTTCCTGTTTTGTATTCATTTTAATCTTTTGTTATAACAAATCAGTGGCCTAACCATACGTAGATAGGTAGATGATTAAGGAATGGGCTAATATGTTCCAGAAGTAATCACCAGGGAAGGACAGAGATTATTCTGCAACCCTGCTAAGAAACAGCATCATAGAAGGTAATGATCCAATCTCCAAAATTTTGCCTAATGAAACACTGAAGCTTAGAGAGATCTTGCCCAGGGTGAAACAGATAACAGCTGCCAATCCAAAGCAATGTGTTGTAGTGGGAATGAAGCAATTCTTTTTGGAGAAAATGCATATGGTTTTTGTCTTGATTCTCCTATTAATTCATTTTATTCTCTTATGCCATAGTTTCTTGTTATGGACACGATCATAATAGCCAGAAAAACAGAAGCCCCAGTATGGTCAAAAATACCCACTATGGCTGGAAATCCATTGTCCAAATTATGAGACAGGCAGTGGCCAGTAGAGTTTGGCAGCATGCAGACCAAGACATCCCAGGTACCCAAGTGCCCTGAGGTCCTACAATGCCATAGAAGGCCCTGAATAACCAGTGCTCTGAACCTCAAAGATACAGGGGACCTAATTTTGGCCAGTGGAAGGTAGCACAATAACCTAGAGGACTCAGAGGTTCCAGGCAGGGTCAACCAACCTGCCAAAAAGTACATCAGAGAGTGGAGTCTAAGTTCTATTACAAAATCCCAATTCAGGAACTAAATAAATATGGACACATGGATAAAACAAAGAAGATAAAATAGTATAAAAAAGTTATTGTGGATCTAGAGAACCAAAAAAACTAGTTTAGAAGGAAAAAGTAACTGTAACAAATGCAAGAAGAGACAAAAGAAAAAAACGGATTTTCCACAAACACTACAAGAATACCTAGAAGAAATAGAGCAAGAATTCGAAATAAAGTAGAAGCTCTTTAGGAAAGAATTAGAGTAAGTAGCTTAAAAGACAAAGTGGTAAACCTTACCCAAGAAATGACTACCTCAGAACTAGAATAGATCAAACAGAAATTGATGACTCCATGAGGCAGCAAGAAATGTTAGACCAAAATACTAAGACTGGAAAAAAAAATAGAAGAAACTATAACATATCTGATAATAAGAACAACTGACCTGGAAAACAGGTCAAGGAGAAAATTTAAGAATCATTGAACTCTTTAAATGTCATATCTATATCTATATCTATATCTATATCTATATATTTTAAAGCAGACAACACAAAGAAGTTGAGGAAGGGGACATCAGATGTCTAAAATGGACAAAAGAAAGGTGAGCACACGTATACA
Source organism: Phalanger gymnotis (assembly GCA_028646595.1). Lineage (NCBI taxonomy): Eukaryota > Metazoa > Chordata > Mammalia > Diprotodontia > Phalangeridae > Phalanger > Phalanger gymnotis. The sequence continues at coordinate 3,857 of JAQQSZ010018646.1, read as the reverse complement.
AGCAGTTTGGTATAGAAATACATCAAAATCAGAAAGAAAAGAACAGAACTAGAATCTAAGGGGAAGGTGCCTACCAATTTGTGGCTATTGTTCCATTGTTCAGTTGTGTCCAACTTTTTGTGACCCTGTGGACCATACTGTTCATGGCATTTTCTAGGCAAAGATACTGGAGTGGTTTGCCTTTTCCTTCTCCAGTAGATTAAAACAGAAGTTAAGTTACTTATCCAGGGTCACACAGCTAGTAAGTGTCTAAGGCCAGATTTGAACTCAGGTTTTCCTGACCTATCAATTAGGCAATTGCTAAACATATCATGGTAGATGAATATAATGGAATATTATAGAGCTGCTAGAAATTTCAGAGAATTCTGAACAGATTCAAAATGAAGTGAGCAGAACCAGGAAAGCAATTTATATAACAACCCTGTAAAGACAAACAACTTTGAAAGATTTCAGAATTTTGATTGATCCACAATTCCAGGAGACCAATTGATGATTCATGCTACCTACATTTTATTATTTTTGGACATGGTAAACATAGGAATTTGTCTTGTTTGACTATGAATATCTGTTACAAGGGTTTTTTGTTTTGTTTTTACTTTATTTCCCCTAATAAGTGGAGGGGTAGAAGGAAAAGAAGTTAAATGCTTGCTAATTGAAATCTTTTAAAGTTATAGGATAATAAGAATTTTGAAAAATAAATGATGAGAGACACTTTTAGAGAATTCTGTGAATTATAAATTAATACAGAATGAAATGAACAGAACCAAGACAATTTATACATGAACAACAACCGTTAACAAAAAAGCAACTTTGAAAGTCTTAAGAGCTCTGATCAATGTAGTGGCATGCCTCCAGAGAGCAGTAATGCATGGATTTTATACTATATTTTATTTTTTAAAAGCTAGTGCTATAAAAGCTCAGAATTTTAAAAAATTTAAAGAGTGTTTGAAAAGGCATGATCAAAACATTCAACAAGCTTTTGATGGCACTGTCAGCCTGAGGCCAGATCACATTTTTCCAGTTTGATGTTAGGTGTTGACCACTTTATAGCATATATAATTCAAGTTTAAAAAAAAAAAAGGAAAGTGTGAAATAGTGATAGCACTGTATAAAATACAGATATAAATCAAGTCAGATTGTTCTGCCTGGACTAACTGCTCTTACCTCAGATGAGGTAATGGGAGACATAGAGTCCATGAAAGTATACGGAGACAATGCAGTTATTGCTGTAATTAATGGCCAGAGCCCAGACATAGACCTACATGCCATGGCTGATAAATCAGGGTTCTAGGTTCCAGAAGCTTTCACAAAGGACTTTAGTCCTGGTCCACCTGCTAAGCCCATCCTGCAAGCTTCAGGCCATGTAGGAGGTGCCAAGGTTGTTGCCTAGGAGACTAGGCGTTAAGGACCCATAGGAGATATTTAAGAGAAATGATCCACAGGTCTGAGAACATGCTAGAGACAGACATGGGGTGAGGGAGGGGGTGGGAATCAAGGCACTGGAGACAGTGGGGTCTGGCACCTTCTCCAACAGGTAACAGTAGAGAATAGCAAAGTAACAACGCTGAACTAGAGTAGCTCATTAGCCAGTTACCTATGCTGTCCTAGACACCTATAGCTCATTACCTCACACCCCAGCTGCCCAGGCTTTCTTCTTATGGTAATAAGACAATGATCCTTACACTGCATGCTTGGAATCACCTGGAATACAAGCTCTGTCTGTACCATGGCGTGGCCCTCTAACCAGAGGACGTAGCTGGAGATCTAAAAGCTAGCTTATGAAATGATTCCTGTAATCCTCAGACACCCCCAATGGGCACCACCTGCTGGGAATTGTAGTAGGTGCCATGTGATAAAAAGACAGGGCCTGTTGGGAGCCCTGCTTACTGGGTGACTGCAAATGGCTGAAGCTATAGAAAGATCTCTTTAGCAGGTGTTCATAGTTTTCAGGAGTTCTCATACGAGTTCAATTTGTCCTACAAAATGACCTACAAATAAACTTTTTCTTCTTTCAGATTGCTGATTGGAGAGACTGTGAGCTTCTCAAGGGTAGTTTTGACCTTGCTTCATATCCCCAGTGCTTAATAAATGTTTACTGACTGACTGACTGAAGTCTGCACTTAGAGTGAAAATATATTAGGTGGTATCCATATACTTGAAAATTCAATTTTTTGATACTTTGCGGGGGGATGGTGCAGAGCCAAGATGGCAGCTGGAAAGCAGGGACTTGCTTAAGCTCCCCACCAAACCTTTCCAAACACCTGTAAAAAAAAAAATGGCTCTGAACAAATTCTAGAGCTGCAGAACCCACTAAAAATAGCAGAGGGAAATAGGTCTCCAGCCCAGGAGAGCCTGGATGGTCGCCGGGAAGGGTCTATCGCATGGTACTGGGAGCAGAAGGCATCCCAGCATGGGCCCTGCTGGGACAGACCAGACCCAGAGTCAGCCAGCCAGAAGAGGCCTTGGGGCCATGAAACAGTGAGCTGTGGCAGTTACCAGACTTTTCAACCCATGAACACCAAAGAGCAGGTTAGGAGGAAACTGCAGGATTGAGTTCAGAGCAGTCCAGCTGCCAGCTCTGGGCGTGGAGGAGGTCTTGCAGCAGTGGCGTTAGCAGCAGCAGGAAGCTCCTGAGGCTGCTTCCAGAGCTACAGTGCCAGCTGCTTCCCAAGTCCCTGGATTACATAGTGGGGAGAATCTAGCAGGACATCAGAGCAGGAGTGCAAGGAGTGCCCAACACTTTGTGGGCACAAAGGCAGATTCTCTTGCTGTGCCCTGCTTGGATTTGTATTGCGGTCCTGGTTGGTGGTTCTTGGGGGAGGAGGAGCAATGCTGTGACAAGGCCTGGGCTGACCATGGAGTAGAAGTAGCTCTGAAAACAGCAGTGCTTGGACTCTAAAGCTTGGGGCAAAGTACTCTCTACTCTACAAGTAGTCATATCCTTACAAAAAGCTCAAGGGTCAAGTAGTTGGCTGGGAACATGAACAAGCAGCAAAAATGAACTCAGACTCAAACTCAAACTCTAGATTCCTTTTTTGGTAACAAAGAAGAACAAAACATACAGCCAGAAGAGGTCAACAAAGTCAAAGAGCCTACACCAAAAGCCTCCAAGAAAAACATGAACTGGTCTCAGGCCATGGAAGAGCTCAAAAAGGATTTGGAAAAGCAAGTAAGAGAAGTAGAGGAAAAATTGGGACAAGAAATGAGAATGACACAAGAAAACCATGAAAAACAAGTCAATGACTTGCTAAAGGATACCGAAAAATATACTGAAGAAAATAATACCTTAAAGAATAGACTAACCCAAATGGCAAAAGAGCTCCAAAAAGCCAATGAAGAGAAGAATGCCTTGAAAGACAGAATTAGCCAAATGCAAAAGGAGGCCCAAAAGACCACTGAAGAAAATACTAGCTTAAAAATTAGATTGGAGCAAGTGGACTTTATGAAAAACCAAGACATTATAAAACAGAACCAAAGGAATAAAAAAATGGAAGACAATGCGAAATATCTCATTGGAAAAACCACTGACCTGGAAAATAGATCCAGGAGAGATAATTTAAAAATTATTGGACTACCTGAAAGCCATGATCAAAAAAAGAGCCTAGATGTCATCTTTCAAGAAATTATCAAGGAAAACTGCCCTGATATTCTAGAACCAGAGGGTAAAATAGAAATTGAAAGAATCCACAGATTGCCTCCTGAAAAAGATCCCAAAAAGAAAACTTCTAGGAATATTGTTGCCAAATTCTAGAGTTCCTAGGTCAAGGAGAAAATACTGCAAGCAACCAGGAAGAAACAATTTGAATATTGTGTAAACACAATCAGAATAACACAAGATCTAGCAGCTTCTACATTAA
>JAQQSZ010018645.1:0-10532 GCA_028646595.1 Phalanger gymnotis | reverse complement strand
GTCTGAGACTGAATCTGGGTGTGTTTTCACCTCCTGGCCATGTTACCAGCCAACTTACTTAACCCTTGAGTTTTTCAGCGGAGTATGACTGCTTGTAGACTAAAGAGTTCTATGTTCTACACTTGGGAGGATGCGCTGCCTCACCAGCACTCCTCCTTCCCCAAGAACCCCCAACCTGGACTGGGCTTAAATCTTCAGCAGGCTCTTCACTCTTGCTCTGATCAGCCTCTTAATTCCTCCCACCAGGTGGGCCTGGGGCCAGAAGCAACTGCAGCTGTATTTCTAAAGCTGCCCCACCTCTGCTGCCCCAGGGGTGGTGGCCAAACGGCAAACTCAGTCCCGCAGCTTTTCCCATTAACCTCCGTTGTCTTTGCTGTTTGTGGGTTGTAAGGTCTGGTAAATGCCACAGCTCAGTAATTCAGGATGCTACGGTACTCTCTGCTCTGCTCCTGGTCTGGTCAGTCCGCACAGCGCATGCTGGGCTCTGCTAGGCTCAGCTCCCCTCAGCTGAGAGCTGGGAGCTCCATGCGGGACAGACCTTACCCAGAGACCATGCAGGCTGTCCTAGGCTGGAGCCCTGCGTCCCTCTGCCACTTTGTGGGTTCTGCAGCTCTAGAATTGGTTCAGAGCCATTTCTTTATAGGTTTTTGGAGGGACTTGGTGGGGAGCTCATGCCAGTCACTGCTTTCCAGCCACCATCTTGGCTCCGTCCCCTTGGTCAATGTTTTCAATGAGTCTGATGATTCTTAAATGATCTCTTCTTGACATATTTTACAGGTTGGGTTTTGAGAATAGATACCTAAATTTTTCTTCTTCTTTTTTCAACTTTTTGATTTTGTTCTAATATTTCTTGTCTAATAAAGTCAGTTATTGACTTGAGTTATATTTGGCCTACTTTAATAACAACATTGGTTATAATTCCTCTTTACAACTAAACTATTATGTGAATAAAGTTCACTGTGAAGGTATATGTTCAACCTACATTGGATTACATGCTATGTTGGGGGGTAGAGGGGAGGAGAGGGAGGGAGAGAAAATTTGGAACCCCAAAACTTGCAGAACTGTGTGTTGTAAACTAAAAATAAAAAATAAATTTATAAATTAAAACAACAACAACAACAAAATTTTCAGGGAGTCTAACATTTAGGTGAGGTTCTCCACTTTCTGTTCTAAACTATTTGCCTTCCAGTTTTGTTGTTGTTGTTCAGTGGTATCTGACCATGATCCCATTTGCAGTTTTCTTGGCAAAGATACTAGAGTGGTTTGCTGTTTCTTTCTTCAGCTTATTTTACAGATGAGGAAACTGAGGGAAACAGGGTTAAATGACTTGCCAGAGTCACGTGGCTGATAAGCGTCTGAAGCTAGATTTGAACTCGGGGAGATGAGTCATCCCGACTCCCAGCCCAGCAACCTTGTACCACCTAGCTGAGCCCTTATTTTATTTTTTTATTTCTTGCTTCTTTGCACCCAAGAATTCCTGTGATGCTTTTGGCTACCAGTTTTTTTTTTCATTGTATTTATTGTGCAGCTATTCTCTTCTTTTGTGATTTCCATTTTACTGTCTCTTGATCCATAATATTTCTTCAAAGAAATATTGTATGTCTTCTGTTTACTTATAATTCCATCTTTAGTTGCAGATTTGGTACTTCATGCCAGGCCCAGGCTCTACCCTGTCTAACCTCTTGGATTGAGTTGTTAGGCTTTACTTGGTCTTGACTTCTTTTTCTTGGATTCCCAATGCTATCTTTCAATTCACTTCAAAGTCCCTGTTTGGACTCAGAGTCCTAGGAAGGTTTTGAGTCCTAGTCAGAGTTCTTAGATTGCCTATCCCTATTTGGAACACTACTGTGATCTTTCTTATCCCCCAAAACCTCAAGTGTGCAGCTTCTCCTTTGGGAGCACTGTCCTATTCCTCTGATCTTGTTCTTGCTTCCCTACCAGGACTTCTCCAATCCTTTGAATTCTGACATTTTTTTTGGTGCCTTAGATGTAGGATTTTCTGCACACTTTTACACAACCTTCTTAACCAGAACTTCCTAGGTAACTTTCCCTTAATCTAATGCCATGCGTTAGGGGGAAAAATCATCAAATTTTAACTTGGAACCTAAAAATAGACCTGCCAAACGGTATTTTAAAAATTCATCTATTTTCCTTCTGATACATTTTTGGTAGTTGATAGAACTGTAGTCTCAGCATCAGGAGGAAGCTCAAAGGTCATTTAATACAACACCTCAATGACAAATATCTCCAGTGATGTAGAATGTACTACCTTATAAGACAGCTCGTTTCATTTTGAACAACTTTTTTCCCTCCATCTTAAGCTGAAACCTGCTTCTCTTTAATTTCTATATCCTAGTCCAGGATCCTACAGAATAATCTAATCATTTGTTTAGTTATTTCAATCAAATCCAACTTGCCCAGGGTCACACAGCTAGTTAAGTGTCTGAACTCAGGTCTTCCTGACTCCAGGCCCAGCACTCTATCTACTGTACCACCTAGGTGTCCAATCTAATCATACATGAAATAAATATATGTAAGGGATTTTGTAAATTTTAAAGCATGACATACATGTCATCTGTTACAATCCTCTAAATATTTAAACTTTTCCTAGGTATATAGATTTCTGAAAGAATATTGCTTTCTGCAGATATATATTTGGCTTCTTTTGACACTGTCATAGGAATCAGAATCAGGGGCAAGGTTGGGGGTGGAAGATAATCACAGAAGTTTAGATTTCCAATCAGAAGGAACCTCATAGGTCACTCAGTCCTACCTATTCCCAAATTAAAAATCCCATCTATAACACACCCCGTAAAGATTTCCAATGAGACCCAACTCATCCCCCAACAAGTCAATTCCAGTTCTATCAGGAAGTTTTTTTCTCATGTTGAGTTAAAATCTAACTCCCTATCTACCAATCTACCCATTGCTTCCTTGTGGGGCAAGCAGAATAGACAACTGACTAATTGACTTCTTGCACATGACGATTGCTCAGTCAGATACCATTATATTAAGTGCCTACTATGTGCTAGACATTGCTGTAAGTGCTGGGAAGGCAAAGAAAAAAAAAAGGCAAAAGACAGTCCCTGCCATTGAGGAGCTCACTATCTAATGACAATCCATCAAATATCCAAATATCAAGTCCCAACTCAGTCCATTTAAACCTCACCAGCTCTTTTAATTGCTGTTCATGTAGCATGGGTAAAGGTAGATGGGAAAAATCCAAATTGTGCAACCCTGATGATTCTTTTGAACTTATTTATAAAGTTGAATTATGGCTCATTATAGCCACCAAATGCTAGACTACTCACCAAAAACACACAAGGAGATCAAGTATTAAACCATATCTTGGGGCAGTGGCGCAGTGAGTAGAGCACTGGCCCTGGAGTCGGGAGGACCTGAGTTCGAATCTGGCCTCAGACACTTGACACACTTACTGGCTGTGTGACCTTGGGCAAGTCACTTAACCCCAATTGCCCTGCCTTCCCCCCTCCAAAAACAAAACAAACAAACAAAAAACATGTCTCTTGTTCCTTAACTTTGGATAAGAGATTTCAGGTAGCGTCTAACTATATATCAAATAAATATTGAATGCTGTGAATAACTTCTTAAGATATAAAAATACTAACCTATATCAGATTGCTTGCCATCTTGGGGAAGGGGGAGGGGAGGGAAGGAAGAAAGGAGGGAGAAAAACTTAGAACTCAAAATCTTATAAAAAATGAAGGTTGAAAACTATCTTTACATATAATTGAAAAAAAATGAACTACTATTTACCAAAAAAAATTAAAATACTGATATTAACCATTTCTCCATTTCCCCTAGATTCCTCAGAGCAAGAACTTGGAGCTGCTGGAATTCATTATTACCACCACGAGTACTTCTATACTAAGATCCAATGACTTTGGCCACTTAGGTGGTAAGAATGTATTGGGAGCAAGTAAGAAAGACATTACGACAGTGAATATCAACAAGTGTTTTAGGGATTTTGTTTGCTTGTTTTTACTTAGCTGCTATTTTTCCTAGGAGAAGTTAATTCCTAGACCTTTAAAGCTAGAAATCCTCCAAGGTTGACTCCCTTCATTTGTAGATGAGTGAACTAAGGTACAGAGAAATTAAATGATGTGTTATTATTTTTGTATATTTGTAATTTGTTTTGGAAGAATGATTTAGATTATCATAAAATTAACATCAACTTGTGTCTTCCAAAAATCTTTATTTTGCTTTAAAAAAAAAAAACTGTTAGATGCAACCATGCCCTGCCAAGGATACTAGTGCTATGCTGACAAATTTGTCCTAAAAGACTAAATTCCATTTCACTAGCCTGCCAACTCCATCTAACAATGACCCCTCTTATTCCCCATTCCTTCACTGACATCTAGCTCTAGGTTGTCTCTACTCCAGAAAAAGTTGATAGGTCAGTGCCTTGCTACATCATAGAAGTCTCTGGTTTCCTTCCAATTTGACATAAATTCTGTTTACACAATGTGTGTGCCATATGACTTTCCAGCTGAAAAAAAGCCTTGATCATGTTCACACATTACTCCTCCTTCTTCTTTATTAGCCTTTTAAAAGTACAGTTAAAAGTTTTTGGGCCTGCTTCATCTGCCTCGGTCAGTATATGTTTGTTTTTTTAATTTTGTTTTGTTTTTAATGCCTATAGTCCTACAGATGTACAGTCTCTGGGATGTCCAGAGGCCGTGCCATGGGGACAATGCCATTTGCCACATTGCTACAGTTTTATAATTATTGTCACTTCCACCCCTTCCCAGAAGTCTATAGTCAGACAAGTAGGATGTAATAGCATTGCTTGAAGCAAAGATGACTAACTATCCTACTGACACCTATGCAGTTTTATTGTAGTTGGCAAGGTGAAGGAAAGTCTCTTTAAGAGTCCAGCAATCTCTGGAAACTGACTGTAATCATATGTACTCAGCCTTTTTTGTAGAGGTTGTCTGATGCTGGGCCAGAACTAAAATAATCTCTAAACTTTCCCTGCTGGGTTAATTCTTGTTAATTAAGCATAATTGTGTTCAATCATTTGCTTTTCTGAATTTTAAGAGAACCTTAGTAGTACAGAAAAAAAAATTGTCCTTTAAAATATCCCACGGAAATTGACATATAACCAAACAATGAGGTTACAAACCTTTCTGTTTATCATGTATTATACTTATCTATGTTATTATGCTCACTTACATTCTATGTCTTAGCCCCCTCCTAGAAGGTAAGATTTATGAAGGTAGGGACCATATCTTATTTGAACTTGGTGTCTCTTCAGCACCTAGCTTAGGGCTGTCTTCCCAGAATTGTTGAAGTGTAATTGCTGGATATGTGATTTACATGGTTGCATGACAGAATTCGGTAATATTCTGCTTGCTGATTCAGAGGATGAAGGGTTGAAAGAGATTATCTAGCTCACCGCCCTCCTTTTACATAGCAAAGACAAGGTTCAGGGGGTTAAATGGCTTGCTTAAATGACTCTAGATTCAATGCTCTTATCACAAAACCTGATTTACTCACTCTTGTAAGACCACAAAGAAAAAGATGGCTTGAAAAACGAGTTACAAATTGTTTTTCTCTTTGGAAAAGAGAAAATTTGCCAAACTATCTTACCATTAATTATTTAAGGCCTCCTGAGGAAGTCAACTATCCTGCTCATCTTATAGACAAGATCACAATCCTATGCCTAGTCCCTTCCTGCACCATTTACTCCTTAATTCCACTTAAGAAAATAACAGCCACCCAGGGTACTGAGCCTATGGCAAAGTTAGCACCTGCACCCGTCACTTTCTCCGTGTATCCTTTTGTGCAGTTTTGAATGGTAGTTTACAGGCTGTGAGATAGAACTAAATCGCTGAGGAGGAGGGAATTCTAGGGAAGGAATTTTGGAACTTGACCTAAACAATGACATTTTTAGTAGTTTTGCTTGCTGCCTTTAAAGCTACTAATTGGTCTTAAATTTATCTTAACTTTTCACTAATTGCTTTTATGTGTATAAGTGTGTAGGAGGAAAACTCTTTTCAGACTGTCCTTTTCAGACTTTAGATGGCAGCACTGGCAAATGGAAAGGCCAGAAATTAGCAAAGTACTTGGCAGACACTGCCTTCTAGGTGTGGGCTGCTGCTGTACCTTTTATGGATACTTCACCTGGATGGTGGAGAGAAGCTTAGAGGCAAAAAACTGGGGAATCTCTGAATATCAATGTTATTACTGGGAAGATGACTCTGGCCTAGGTAATGGCCTGGACTGCAGAAAATTTAGGAAACATATTGCATAGTTAGCATAGACCAGCATGAAGTCTCTGATAGAGGGAACTCAGCATTATACCAGAAAGGATACAAAATTTTTAAACTAGGGTTGTTTTTTTTTTTCTAAAAGAGTAGTAGTACCCAAGGCAATTATTTCAGTTGTGACAGAAGCTAGAGGAAGTAGAGACTGCAGCAGAACAATCCTATAGTTCCTGTTACATTGGGCACCCTGAATTAGCATCCAGCATTAGGTGACAAGAGCAGTGTGTGGGAAAGAGGTCATTGATCTTCTGACCTGGTAGGGCTCTCACAATTGGCATGAGCTGCTGACATCAGGACCTAGGATAAACATCTCTTTGTGAGGGACTCAGAGAAACAAATGAAGCCTCTTCTGATTGTCATTCCTTAGAATTTTAGTAACTTTTATAGTTCATCACTAATCTTGCCGCTATCCTTTGATCATCTTAGTATAAAGGTAAATTGAAGTCTTAGAGCTCATTGTTGCCCAATATGGAGCTTGAGACCCCTCAGGGCTAATTCAAATTCTTCAATCCTAAGGAGCTATAGTATTATAAATGTAGAACGCAAGAGACCTGAGAGTCCATCTAGTCTAACATCCTCATTAATCACTTTGAGATGATCTCATACACACACACACACAGTGTGTGTATGTGTGTGTGTGCGTATTACATAGTTGTTTGAATGTTGTCTCCCTGGTCCTCCCCAAACCTTCCAGGGGTGGGGAACCTGTGGCCTTGAAATCACATGTGGCCTTCTAGGTCCTTGGGTGCTGCCTTTTAACTGAGTCCATATTTTTCAGAACAAATACTTTTATTAAGGGGATTTGTTCTGTGAAGTTTGGATTTGGTCAAAGGGCTGCACTTGAGGACCTAGAGGGCTACATGTGGCCTTGAGGTTGCAGACTCCCCACCCCTGCTAAACTCTTTCTGGGCCTCAGAAGGCGGAACATAAACAATGGGTAGATGTTACAAAGAGGTGTCAGATTAAATAAATACTTGCCTGTTTTGCAGTAGAAGGGATTCTGGATATAGTTTGGATTAGATAGCTTCTGAGGAACATTTCAACTCAGAGATTCGATGTTTCTGAAGTAGACTCTTAAACAAAACAGCTTCTCAGGTAGTAAAACCCAAATTTCTTCTTGTTCTAACTTTAGCCATTTTATCTACATGACCCAAAAAGTTGGTTTTACTTTTACTTTGTGTGTTTGTTGTTGATGTCCTATGGCCAAGGAGTGAGAGACTCTTCTTCACTTCCCTAGTCACAAAGGGCTTACTTTTGACTGAAATGGAAAACAGGGCTAGTTTAGGAGCACCGGATCATGAGAAAGGGCTGGTGAACACTACCAATAAAACAAGTTACGAGAGATGGATGGATAGATAGATAGATAGATAGATAGATAGATAGATAGATAGATAGATAGATAGATGGATAGATAGGGGAAGAGAGAGAGAGAGAGAGAGAGAGAGAGAGAAACTACAAAAGAGCCAATATCAGAAACAGCAACAACAACCAGAGCAACAGGTTAGCCTAAATCATCTATAAGAAAGCAATACCTTTATCTTTCCATGGTACTTGTTAGAAGATGAATAGTGAATTAATAGAAATGACCATGGTCTCCTCAGGGCATTTTCCCATTTGTGTGTGAAATGATTTACAATGAGAAAGTGGAGAAGGTAGAAGCAAGAGTCTAGTATAAGGCTTCTTAACTTAAAAAAATTTTTTTTGATAACTCTATTTCAATATAATTTATTGCCTTTGCAATCCTATATATTTTATTTTTATATTAAAATTTTATTCTAAGAAGGCTTCATCAGATGGCCAAAGAGGTCATGACACTACAAAAGGTTAAACACCCTTGGTCTAGTTAGTGGCTTAGCATCATGAAAATTTGACTGATTCTTTTTGAAGTTTATCCAGCCCTCTGGAATACACACACTCTTTTAAAAAAATTTTTTTTAATTTATTTTTACTTTGTGCTTAACAAATGTCAAATATGAGCATTTCTACATATAAAATAAAACAGAAAAAGGCAAAGGTATATGAAACCACAAATATTTATTGTGTATAGCTTGCTTTTCTTTTTAAGTATATAATAAATTCAACATGTAATTTTCAAGTTATTCATCTTGTCTATGTTTCCTTCTGGCCTGGCCTTCCTTCAGTTCCTTTCTTTCTTCCTTTCTCTCTCTGTCTCTCTTTCTTTCTTTCTTTCTTTCTTTCTGTGTTTCTTCTTCTTCTTCTTCTTCTTCTTCTTCTTCTTCTTCTTCTCCTTCTCCTTCTCCTTCTCCTTCTCCTTTTCCTTTTCCTTCTTCTTTTAGATGGTGCCAACCACTCAGAGGTGGATAAATTAGTATCAACTCATGACATAGTGGAACAGCATGAGTCCTTGCCCCATCCTTGCTGAACACATGGAAGAGAAGGGACTTCTTATTAATCTCATTGTCAAAGGGCAGTTCTAGCAGTTTCTCTTCTGAGAACTTTTAGAAAATGCTTCAATGTCTCTCTTTTCTTTTTTAAAGCACCCCTATCATTAGCTCCCCTAATCACAATCTCTCAATTTCTACCTCCCCGAGAAAAATGAAGAAAAAGAAGAAAATCCTTGTACAAATATCCAAGCAAAGCAAATTTTCATGTTTATCTCATTCTGCAGCTTGAATCCCTCACCTCTCTGTCAATAAGTACATGATGTATGGAAGCATACATCATACGGCAATATTAAAGCACCTAAGTGGCACAATGGATAGAGCTCTGGGCCTGGAGTCAGGAAGACCTAAATTCAAATATGGCCTCAGATGCTTACTACTGTGTGACCTTGACTGCCTTAATTTTCTCCCTTGTCAAATGGGCCTAAGGTGCTATCATTAGCACCTACCTACCTAGAGTTGTTATGAAAAGAAAATTAGATAATATTTGTAAAGTGTTCAGCACAATGCTTGGCACATAGTAGGCAATTAATAAAAGCTGGTTTTCTTCCTTCCTTCCTTCCTTCCTTCCTTCCTTCCTTCCTTCCTTCCTTCCTTCCTTCCTTCCTTCCTTCCTTTCCTTCCTTTCCTTCCTTTCCTTCCTTTCCTTTCCTTCCTTCCTTCCTTCCTTTCATGGATAGTCATTGCAACCAGTGCTAGAAGAATTCTGTCTCCCCTTTTCAAACTAAAAGACATTCCCTGAGGGAATTTACGCTTGATGGACTTGAAGAATACACAGTTTATCCATCTTGTCTCTAACTCTTTTCTCTATACACACCTGATAAGTAGCAGGAATTCTTAACAATCCAAGTAACCCCACTTCTCAGTTGCCTAAGAAAGCTTCTTCAGTAATTCTTCAATATGTCAACAAATTCATTGTATCACTGATGTGGATACTCTATCCACATGTCCTCTCACACTATGAAACTTTTGTCTATATGCTAAGCTGGGGGCAATCCTCTTGGTCTCTTAAAATCATGTCCTTACCAATGCAGTGTATAAGTTGTTTATCTCTTGTCTCTCACTCTTCCATATGATAAACCCAACTCATTTTCTGGTCATATGCCTCTTTGATATCTGTTATAACACTGCATGAAATTCATTGGTAATAGGTTGCAACCTTTTTACACTTACACTTTTATACTGTTCTCAGGCCTTTGGGTGACCTGCAATTTTGATTCTTCTGAAATTGTGGGCCAGCTCTCTATCCACTGTGCTACCAGCTATCTTTGGCCTTACTGGCTTTTCCTCATGCATGATGTTCCATCTTTAGCCTTCCTGCCTTTGTATTTATTGGCTGTTTCTGTCCTCCATGTTTTGTATGCTCTCTCCTGCATCTCTGCCTCTCAGAATAGCTGACTTCCGTTAACCTCTAAGCCTAGAACTTGAAGCCTTCCTTCATATCTCTCTGCTATGCGGCAGTAATTATATTTCATCATTCATATTTTCCTAACCTCTCTCCTGACCTCCAGTATCATATCTCCTACAGCTTATTGGACATCTCAAACTGGATGTTCCATAGACATCTTAAATTCAACATGTCCAAAATGGAACTCATTATCTTTCCCCTAAAAACTCTTCTCTCTTCTAGACTTCCCATTTACTGTCAAGGGGACCACCATCCTCTCAGTTGCCTAGATTCCCATGTCATCCTCAATTCCTCACTTGTTTTCACTCCTATTAATTGACCATATGAAAAGCAAAGGATGGAAAATTAACCCTGCAAAGGTTCAAGGGCCAGCTCAAACTGTAAAATTTTGGGGGATGCAGTGGAATAAAGGACTGCGAGAAATTCTCCCAC
>JAQQSZ010018644.1:0-10533 GCA_028646595.1 Phalanger gymnotis | reverse complement strand
GACTGTGACCTCTCTGCCCCACCCTGGAACAGTGACTTGGGACTGGGTAATGGAGGCCACAGCTCCCAGATCTAGACCGCTTGTCTCTATCCTGGATCTCTGACTGGGAAATGGGTAAAGGGTAAAAACTGCCTAATGATACCAGTTCCCACTTCCCGGTCTGGCTCAGGGGTGCCCTGGGATCTCCTTCTGCCCTGGCATTCAGCCCCTGACTATGCCTGGGAGCTAGAATGCTCCCCACCCTTCCCCAGTGTCCACAGGCCTGTCTTGTTTTCCTAAGTCTTCCTCGTCTCCCTGCGACTCTATCTTAGCTTTCTCCATCAGAATTTGGTCTGGCGCATTTCCTGGACTGTTGTGAGGGGTGGGGGGTGTTGGGAGAGCTGGGCAGAAATGCCGACTCACTGCCATCTTGACCATCTCAGAACAGGGGTTCTTGTTTTTATCTGGTTCTGCCCTCCTTTGCCAGTTTGGCGAAGCCTGTGGCCCCTTCTCAGGATCATGTTTTCGGTCCATTGCGGAGTACATGTTGGAAAAGCATTTCCTGTGGAGAGTGAGGCCCGCATGGATAGATGGCCAGGTGCAAGCTTTGCAGGGCCTCTTGGAAGAGACCTGGAATGAGAAGAGTTTGTCCAACCACACCAAGAAAGGCCCAGTGGAAGAGGAATGTTTGGATGGAAGAGCTAGAGATTCTCTGTCATTGTGTGTATCTGGGGTGGGGTAAATGGATGCCAAGGAGGGCCCAGGGCTAGACAGGGAGAGGAGATGATCGTGTCGTATGAACCTTCCTTCTCCCCCAGGGTCTGCTTTGGGGTGGGCATGGAGATGAGTGCACAGAGCGCTAAGCCTGGAGTGAGAAAGATCTGAGTTCAAATCCAGCCTCAGACACGTTAGCTACTCTGGGAAAGTCACTCAGCCACTGTTTGCCTCAGTTTCCTTATCTATAAAATACGGCTAATAACAGCACCTGCTGCCCGGGGTTGGGAGGATCCAAGAAGTAAAGCACTTAGCACAGTGCCAGGCACACAGTAGGTTCTGTAAGAATGTTACCCTAATCAATACCAATATCAGTATCATTTGTATCATTATCCAGTGAACTTGGCTGGGTCGTGATGGGCATGGTTGGAAGGAACATCTAAATCAAAGCTGGCTAGTCATCCACATTATTTAATCAGAGTGCATGTATTCTAGCCTATTAGAGATTCTGTATTTGAAAAATGGGAACCCAGAACCCATTACCACTCTGTGACTTTTGGAGGTAGCACACAGAAACTGGAGACTTTTTAAATTATTATGACAACCGTGATTAATATCTCTGCCCTGAAAGATAGAGAAGGTGCCAGAGGCTGCTGGTGTTTCAGCATCGTCATGGAAAGATCGCATACAGGTCACAGAATGAAGTGGCAGAAAATAATGGGAAAATGGGATGGAAGCTATAAAGTTTGAGAAACAGAGACTCATAAGAAATAAGAAATAAATGTCCGTTCTGGTCTCCACAGAAAAGCTTCCAGTTTGTAAAACATCAAGTCCGATGTGAGTTTAAAAATCGGTGTTCTGAGAACCCTCCCACTTCTCCCCAGATTTTTGATGTGTCACTGATGAACCAGGCAGCACTGGAGGAACCTCAGAGTCTTTCCTTCTCTAGAACTTTCTTCTGAGTTTGTGAATTGGGGAAAATGTATTTCCTTGGGTAATGAAGAGAAACTTGACATTTGACAGTGATTACAGATAACTCCTCTGTCATCCTTTCATTCAGTTACTTGGTTTAATGTAAAAGGTCCCTGGCTTCACAGTGACCGTTTTGTGAGATGAGCCTGGGAGAAGCCTTCAAGAACATGAGGCTTCAGTGGTCTTCTCTCTGTCGATGCACTTCGCTCCTCAGGTTATTCCTTGGTTCATCTCTCCTTGGTGCTTCCAGCCTGGATATTTGCTGTAGATGTCACAGAGTCAAGGCTTTGGGGGAATGTCTTGATCTGAGGTCACCGCTATAGCATCAGGCATTTGGAAGTGCCTCCCCACAGGGACAAGGAAGGTAGGCACGTTGGATATTCTTCAGAGCTGGTATCGTTCTCCTCAGCTAACTCTGTTTATTGACCTCATCACTAAGGTTGTAGACATTGGATCCTTTTTGCTTCAGTTAAATTGCTCAGTTCTCCACCTCTGGAACATACTTTCCATCGCCTGCCTTTTTTCATGTTGCCTCCTAGTCCCTTTCTGCCTAGGCCAACCTCAGCCTCTCCTTCAGGGTCCATATCAAAGAAAGCCCTCCTTCTTGAAGCACACCTGCCCATGCTTGTCTTTCCTTCCTCACACTTTGGAGCCTTTGCCCCTTAGGCCTTGCCTTGTGGCCTCTCCGGGAGCCTCTGCCCATTTCCGCTCCTCAGTCTCAGATGGAGGATTTACCCATGGAGACTCATCTCTTGTTCTTTAAGGATCATCAGGCCCACCTGTCATCTGTCTGTTTGCCCCCTTTTCTTCTCATGCCTGCCCTCCATGATCGATCTTGGGCCATCCTGTGTGAGGATGTCTGAGTCGGCATCATGCTGAGGATACTCAGGGACATTGTGTCCCTTCCCATTGCTTTGGAGTCCATCATCTTTTATTGATAGCAAGATGTTGGGGTGCCTTGAAGGGACGCCTTGCAGTCTTACTGGGGGAATACTCCCATCCCAGTAATAGGCTTTCGTGGCAGAGAGCAGAGGGTGATCATGAACAGCCCTAGTCAGTCTCCATTGTGATCCAGCACAGTCGGCCCAGCCAAGTGTGCAGGACGTTGGCCACCACCATAGTTGTTCTGGTCACAGCATCCCATGAAACAGACACATGGCCCGCCATCCTTGGCTCCTCACCAGCTTGAGCAGTGACAGTGACAGCACTTCCAAAGATGTGGCTCTACACCAACCTCGGTCCTGTTCCTTAATGTCCATGCTTTTACCATTAGCCTGTGCATTCTCCAAGGGCACATCCGCTCTATTTTTGTTTGATCTACTGCAAGTCAAAGAGACCATATGGAGGCATTCAGTTAATGCTATTTACTTGGTTAGCTAGACCAAACTTGGGCAGAGAATTTGAGAATAGAAAACCTGTCCTAAGTCTGTCCATTCCAACTTTGACAGATTCTTGTAGGTCTGAAATTCCTTTTTTTTTTTTAAATTAAACCATTTATTATGAGGCTCTCGTGTACCCTGAGAAGACAATACTCTGAACCTTTGAATTGCAGCTATATAAATGAAGTCGTCCCTGCCCTCTAGTATTGTTGGCATCCTGCCATCTCGCACAGATCTGGTTTCCGCACAATCTTAGAGCCATTTGAGTGGTGAAACACAGAAGTGCTGGTTGTCTTCAATGGGCAGTATCTTAAATCTTTTACAGATTTTTATAAAACAGAATTTGCCGAATAAACTGCTTGTATTCAAGGGGAATTTTGTATTTTATATTCTCTGAGTTTCAGTCATCTTAATTTATCCTCTTTTTCAGTGTGTAGTCTTTGCTATGACGTCAGGACAGATGTGGAACCACATCCGGGGACCTCCATATGCTCATAAGAACCCTCAGAATGGACAAGTGGTAAGTTCCTGTACAAAGATTTACAAATCTGATTGTGTTTAGCCTATAGAAAAAAGAATTCTACATTTGTTAATTTAAAGATGGTCATCTGTCCATTCTCTTCCCATGCCCACCCCCAATATCCTGATGGATTGGTGGCTGTCTAACATTGGAGTGAGGCAGGGAACTTGGATGCACTCTGCTTGTGTTCTCCCAGGGTTGTATATCTGGGGGCATAGATCACCTCCTTGGTCTTGTATGCTTTGAGGACCTGGCCCTGTCCTCCAGACTCCGCATCTGACTCCAGGCAAGGCACAAAGTCTTGTAGGGGCATACAGGCAGTGCTCATTATTTGCTGAAATGAATTGGAGGCCATCTAGCCCAGGGGTGTCAAGCTTTATAGAAACCAGATCTCTGCCAGCACACTTTGACTTAGAAAACCACAAATGAGCATTATCTTTGTTGTGTTTTTATTTATTTCATTCACCATTTCCCAGTCACATTTTCATCTGGTGTGGGCTCCTCTCAGGAGCTCTGCTGCTACACTGAGCTTGATGCCTCTAGCCCACTTCATGTTGACAGTGAGAGAACTGATCCCATAGTAGATCACAGAATCACAGAGTTGAGAGGGACCTTAGAGGCCAGAGAAGCAGATCACCTCATTTCACAGATGAGGAAACTGAGGCCCAGAGAAACAAAATGAATACTTGCCCAGGCTCACAGAAACAGGCGTCTTAAGGTGAGATTTGAGCCCAGGTCTACTGAAAACCCAAGTCCAGTGTGCTCTGAAGACCTCACCCAGCCTCTGGAACTGACCTGCTTAGGGACAAATTGCTGATGAGTGACACAGAGCCCAGACTAGAGGCCAGCTAGCTATCTTATATCCCAAGTCTTCTCGTCCTTTCCTGTTGTCTTACTCATCTCTATCCAGAGGACCCCCATGTAGCCAGCCCTGAATGTTCTCTCGGACTCCTTTCCCACATCGCCAACTGCCTTTGAGACACTTCTCTCTGAATTGGTTGTTGTCCTTTGTTCTTGAAGAGAACCCAAATGGCGGCACTGTGTTGGGGTCAGGGTACAGCGTGTCTATCTGTGGCTGATCAGACAGTCTGAGCTTGGAAGGCTCTGCCCCAGGCCGGGCCCAAACAGTCCACGTGAACATCTGGAGCGGAGGTGGCTCAAAATTTGCACATCACAATTCTTTGGAGCAACTGCGGTTCTGCTTCACTCATAGAGCACAGCACCTTCTCTGATGTGGGCACGCTGTGCTGGGCTGTCCTGTACCACTGTCTCCCGTGTCACACAATTGAGACCTTGTATCACTTAGCTCACTTCTTCTGACCCCTGCGTGAACTCGTGCCTTGTGTGAGCTCACAGATGGACCTGGCATTCAGACAAGTGACCAGCCCTTTGGTGTTGAGCCCTCTGCAGCAGAGTTTGAATGCTTGGTAGTTTAGGTCGAGTAAGGCCCTCAGTGACTGGTCCCTTACCTGCCAAGTGATCTTCAGATTCTTCCTAAGACAGTTCAAATGGAAGCAACTCCGTTTCCCTACATGGCGCTGGTAGGCTGTCCAGGTTTCACTGATACAGCTGAACCTCCTAGGAATCTCAGCCTTGGCATGTCCAAAGCGCAGCATTGTCGATTTTCTTGGAGCCCACCCGTCTTCACTCCCGTATTTCTGTGGAGGCACTGCTCTTCTTCCAGGCTGCTTGGTTTGAAACCTCCAGCTCCTCATTTTCCTCCCCTCCCATCGCATAAGCCATTCTGTTGCCTAATCATGTCATTTCCTGTACCTGCATTGTCTCACTTCCTCTTATGTCTACTCAGAGGCTGCCACCCTGGGCCAAGTGCTCGTCCCTTCTCTCCTGGTCTGTTGCAGTCACCTCCTAATTGGTCTGGTGGGCCTCGTATGTTTGCCCTTGCCATGCTTTCTTCCATTCTGCTCCCAAAGTGGTTTTCTGAAAGCCTAGGTCTGAGCATTTTGTTCTCCAGCTCAATAAATTCTTCCCTGACCTGTCTAGCTTGGGCTTGTTGGCTTCCTTACCCTTCACCTTTATGGTACTTCTTTAACAATGAAAAATAAGTTGCTGATGGGAAAGGAGTAGCAAATGGTATTTCCTAGGGGAGAAGGAAAGGTGCACGTGTGGGTGCGTGTGTGTGTGCGCACATGTGTGTATGCTCGCGTGCGTTTGTGTGTGCGTGCGCACACGTGAGTCCTAGGAGTGGGGCGAGAAGGAGATAGTTTACGGCAGCAGCTGGTAATCCTGTTGGTTCACAGAAACATGAGGATAAAAGAATACAATCGGCATCTCTTTGCTCCTTTAGATGAAACAGCTGACATTTGAACATGAAGGTCATTGACTCTTTGGAGCGCATTGTAACACTTTGTGAGAAGTTGGCCTAAACACTTCCTGGCCGGTGGAGAGCCTCCCCTCTAGTTCTGTTCTTTGGTGCATTGAATGGGGAGCTGCTGTGTTCATTCACTTGTGGTTCTGCCTCTTCCAGTGTAGAGAGCCCTATCAGTATAAAACACGTGAGCCCCAGCTCCCCCCGTACATGCAAATTTACTTTTTACTCTGTCCCTCAGTATATCATGTACATGATAAACTGTCTGCAACAATAGAGATGGAAAAGAATGAGATAAAGATAAAATAAGCCATAGTTCAGGTCTTAAAGTGTCATTAGCGTGACAAAAGCTTTTCAGTCCCACTAACGATGTGCAGGCCAGCACTTTGTGTAATGACTGCTGTCGTGGGAAAAGACACCGCGGACTGGCCTGGCCAAGTCAGGCTCCTCGTTTTTCTAGCCCGTCTCTCTTATACATTGATGTTTGGTGAGTTAGTGGCCATCCTTGTGATGTCTGTGTATGCGGGGGTTGGGGGGTGGGGCACCATCAGGGGAAGGGAGAAGATGGGGGGGGGGCGGGGAATAAGCATTTATGTAGTAACAGCTGTGTGTCGGGGCCTATGCTATGTGCTTTAGAGAGAATATCTCATATATCTTCACAGTGACTTTGGGAGGGAGGTTCCAATACGGTCCCCACTTTACAGTGGAGGAAACTGAGGCAAACAGACATCAAGTGACTTGCCCAGGGTCACCCAGGTATTAAGTGTCTAGGGCAGCTTTGAACTCAGGACTTCATGCCTCCAGGCTGGCTGCTGCCTGCTCCTTCACTCCTGGGCCTAACACAAGCAAACGTCCGTTCTTGTGGGAGGGGAGGGTATTGGGAAGCAGCCCAAGAAGGAGCCAGGTGCTCCCATTCTCAGACGGCCCCCTCCCGAGCCTGCCCTATCAGTTCTGGGCTGAACTTGGTTAGAAATGACCTCAAAGCAGTTGATGATGTAGGTAGGGCTGGAGCTCCAAAGAAAAAACTGCAGGCATCCAGAAATGATTGCCCCTGCCTGCATGCCTCCTCCCAAACAACATACATACTGGTACACCAGGATCAGCCTCTCCCATCACCATGACAATGGCCATAGTGAGGAGCTGCAGACATTTTAAAACAGCAGTGATCAGTAGACGTCTCAAGTGGAGAGAGAAACTGAGAAAGAGAATTGTGCACCAAGCAGGAAGCCAAGCCAAGAGGATTTTTAACAATTTCTGGCAGTGTTGTAATAGTTTATTTATCATCCCTCGGTGATGATTTAGGAAGCTGTAGTAAAAACAGTGAAGAAAGTTGTTTTGCAAACACATGGCTGCTACTATCATTGGACCTTAGAGGGCTCTCCGGGAGCCAGACAGGCTGGAAGCCACCTGGGCCCCTGCTGAACGTGGACTTAACAGTGTCATATGCATTTACTCTTAAATGGATTTTTAGCCTTTTGCAGCTATCTCCCTATGTGATTAAAGGAGGAGTGTGACCGGAACCAAAATAAAAGCAGTGTCACATATGATGAATTATAACTATTTCCTCAATTTTGAGTTATCCTTGTATCCATGTACAAATTCAACTTCATTTTAATGATAACTTTACAAAAACATCACTGTAATCTGTTACTACTTTATTTAAAATTATCACTTCATTATTTATTAGTGAAGTAAGTTAAACAGTCTCTGCTTTATCTCTCCCTGGTTTGGATGTCAGAACCATACTATCCTCATAAAGAGTTTGTTTGGCACAGTACCTTTTTCACAACTGTTGAGAAAAATTTTTAAATTACATTTTGTTCTTGAAATATTCAAAATTCTTTTGAAACATAAGGATTAAAATTCCCTTGCAAATTCATTCATACCACTTCTGCCTTTCATTCTCTCTCTTTCCCTTTTCACTTTTTAAATTCAATTATGGTTTGCTTAATTTCTCTTTCTGATTGGAGTTGCTTTTTTGTTTGGTTACTTACGGTTATTTTAAATATCTTGTAGATAATGATCTGTTTCCTTTAAATTATTAGGTTTTGGGGGGGGAATGGGTTGCCATAATTAATGTTGCTGACAGTTCTTTGTGATCACTATTCACTGTCAGCTGACCTTGTGCAGGTTTTTTTTTTTAATTTGATTTTCCTCTTCTTTCTTCTCCCTCCCCCACCACCTTTTTAAGATCTCTTACTTTGTGCATGTTCTTATTTTATAGTTTATTTTCTATTTTAATTTTTTAATTATAGTTTATTTTCTATTTTAATTTTTTAATTGCATATTCAGTTAATTTAATCCTTTTTTTTCCTTTTCTTAATATGTTTTCAGAAATGTAATTTTTTCCTCTGACAACTGCATTTGCCTCATCCCAGGAAATATTGCTGTTTTTCATTGTTACCTCCCTCATGGATATTTTTTTTCCTGTGGTTTGGTTTTTGGTCTACTCTATTCCTTGGTCTCCATTTAGGTCATTATCTTGAGTTTTGTTTCTTGTATTATTTTCTTTATTTATTGGCTTCATGGACAACATAGACCTTCGAGAGCAAGCCCTCAGTTCTCTTGGTAAATAGCTCAGAGTGGATAGGAACAGTGAGGCTCAGAGTTGGGAGGGGTAGTAGAGGATGGAAATGCCAAGGGAATGAGCTATCTCCCTCCTAGGTTTGGATGGTGCCTTCTCTTATAGAGAAGCTAGAGTGTTGAAGTCCATCGTTATAAGGGTAGATACTGGGGAAGAGGCGGATCAAGTAGGAACTCCTTGAGTAAGGAAGGATCTGGGAGTCAGTAGACAATAACCACCATAGTCTGGACTGGGTGAAAGGTCGTAGCAGATTGAACTTCCAAGGAGGAGCTGTCTCTTGAGTGACGCTGGCCAGGGGCATGGCCAGCAAGGCGTGGGGATCCTTCCAGGCCGGCCGGTGCCGGAGGACGGCAGGGATGTGGCATCCCCTGGAAAAGCCTGTTCGAGGGGACAGTGGAGAAGGTGGGCAGAGGTGAAGTGGGGCACAGCGGGGAGGAGGCCATCTCAAGACTAAGCCAGCCTGAGGTCGTCTCACCATACGGGGCATGGGGGATGATGGATGGTGGCAGAGGAGTTAGAGTGCTCCAAGGTTCAATAATTGTGCTCTGCAGGATTCACTGTAGATTCACCCACAGGTGGGCCTCAGTTTTCCCATCTGTGAAATAAGGGGGCTGGGACAGATGGGCTCTGAGTCCCTTCTGGCTCAGTAATAAATGTATGACCTCTGTGAAGGTCCTTGTATAGAAATTGCTTCATATCTCCATTTTCAGACTTTTCTCCTCTTCATCGATTTGTCTTAAAAGTTGTGTACCCTTATGTCTTGGGGACATAAGCTCTGCAGCGAGTGTCAGGAAGAACTTTTTGATCCTGTGAGCGATGGTTACTGAGGGACCATTCTCCACACAATCAGCCGCTTCATCACAGCTAGAAATCTCAGGCCTCAGAGCCTAAAGCAGATGAGGAGGACGGCTTCCCCTCCCTTGGGGAAAAGACACCATGGCAGTCATCACTGTCCTTTGGGGGGGGGGTCAGGGCAGGGAACTTTGCGACCCAGAGAACTTACTAGTGTAGGAAGAGTTGGCCGCCCAAGGATTTTCCCGGGAATTCATGGCAAGCTTCCATACACATGACTGTGAAGGAATACTGCAGTCTATTTGAGGTCTTTAAGTTCCTCAAAGTAAAGTCAGGGTGGTTTCACTCGTAAATCAAGTTTGATTCATCCCAGGAGTCACAGGGAAAGTTAGCCCTGGTCTGGTCATTAGAATACCCCAGCAGGAGGGACAAGAAACACTGCCTGACAGGACGTGGTCATGTCCAGGCTGGGGGTGCTGTGGCCATGCACAAGTCCAGAAGGGTCTGGCTCTGAGGTTTAAATCAACCAGCTAGCGTGAGCCCCCATTATCTTGATTTGGGCCAGGAGTCTGAGAACTTGCTAGTGTATTTGTGAGATTGGTAGGGAGACCGCCCTCCACCCACAATGATGGGTCACTTCCCGGCAGAGATTCATACAGCACTGAGAGATTAAGTGACAGCCCAGGGCTTACAGCATCCTTGTTTAAGGTAGGGCTTGAACCCAGGTCAGCGCTCTGCCCACCCACTCCCCAGCTTGGTTCAGTGCCCATTTGTGATCTGTAAAACTTGAAGATTTGCTCTTCGGTTTGTGGATTTCATATTGATGACTGATAATAGAGGTGATGACAGTCTGGCTTTACACTTTGCAGGGTGTTTGACAGACAGCGTTTTGGAACCCATATTCTGCTCTTTTGGAGTTTGAGAGCAGATGCGTTTTATGTTGGCCCAGCTTCCCAGCCTGTTTCTGTCACTTGTTGGGACTTGCAGAAAGATAGACCCTGAGGGTGTTTGGAACAGTGGGTCACATCTAATTTAGATTTTCATCTCTGGCATCTAGAGTTTGTTCTAAATATAACCGAAAGAAAATGCCAGGCTCTTCAGCTGTCTGTTTTTGGGCCAACATCTGTGATCCTGTTCCCCAGGTCTTTATGTAGGATAGGTGTCACCCGCCTGCCTAGCACCCTGTGGCCATTCCATCTAAAAGTGCGTTTGGTCATTAGGAATGGTAGAGGGGGCAGGGGTGTAGTAGGAAGGCCGAATTTATGAT
>JAQQSZ010018643.1:0-10533 GCA_028646595.1 Phalanger gymnotis | reverse complement strand
TATGATGAACCCACAGTAAATACTCAATTAACAATTGTTGAATTTATTTTAATTTTGCAATTTTGTTTTACAGAAGTCTCCTGTAAACTTGTTATCGTTTCAATAAAAAAGAATATTCATTAAAGTCTCCCAAGAAATGGAAATGAGAGTGAAGTTCTCTTCAGTTTTTGCAGAAGTAGGAGACTATAGGTGGGCAAAATACATATACTACTAGACTTGCTAGGAGACAGATAGATAAAACATTTATTAAATATACACTATGTGTCATGCGCTGTGCTCAGTGCTGGAGATTCAAAAAATGGGGGGCGGGCAAGATAGTTCCTGTCCCCTAAGAGCTTATGTTCTTTTTTTTCAAGAGATACTTTTTATTGTATTATTATTATTAAATAATAGTCCCACATAACCGTGACAATTTTATGTCACAGCATGTGTATCATTTACAGACACGTAAAACCAATTTTTTGGGTTTGTTTCAGCTTCCAAATTTAACCCTTTGAGGTTGCGGTAGGATAAAAAAAAATTGTTATCAAAGAACTGATTTCTCATCTGGTACAAAACCAAAAGGATGAAGATTGTCTGAACTACAAAGCCATGCTATAGGATAAAATAAAAGTTCCATTTTTTACTGTGGGCAATAGCTGTGCACAAACATGAAACAACTTAAAAAATAAAATGAACATATTATATGAATAACATTTATGAATAGTTTTTCAAGAGTTTACATTCTAATGGAAGAAGGCAACACATAAAAAGGGTGAGGAAAAGTTGGTTAGTTTTACTGAGCCTCTTTCCCCCCTTTCTTTTTAATGCATTGTTGTAGGGATGACTCTCTGGGTAAGGCAGTCTGAGTCACATGTTTGGAAAGGAAAGCTGTTGTAAAAACATGATATGAATAAAATGTTTAAAAATGAGTCATAGCTCTCTATTCATAGATAATTAGCATTAAGATGTTATAGGCATAAACAGATAGTTATCCTTTTAGTTACTTTGGGTGGGGCACATAATCGTTTCTAGTCTTTCAATATTTTTGCCTTTTTGGGATATCTTAGAAATTGGTACCTGAGCGCATTTAAAATCTTTACCTTTAGGAAATATATTTCCTCTTGGCCTAGTCCAATCATTCTTCCTAATTCTACCTAAGATGCCCTCTCTATTTCTTCATATAGCCTATTGAGTACTGAGTCAGATGGTGATCTAAATGCAGGGATTTCTAAACTTTTCCCGCTTGTGACCCCTTCAGCACTTCTTAAACTGTGGGTTTTGACCCTGTGTTGAGTCATGGCCCATAGTTCAATAAGCACTGAAAGGATAGTGGAAATATATGTGGTAAGTGTGCACAGGCCAGTGTGTTCTCAATAATAGCTTGAATATGAGGATAAGTGCTTTTCATTTATTCACAATGAATGGAAGAGAAGATATTAAGGGCAGGTAAAACTAGAAAATGAGAAAGTCTAGTCATATAGTGAAAGTGAGGAGAAAGAGAGTGATGGGAAGCCCTAGAATTTTATTGGTTATCAATGGTTGTTTTAAAAGAGGAAGTTTTCTCAGGGTGTGGTTAATGGTGTCAAACACAGTCCATGGGCCACATGCTGTCCATAAGACACCCTAGTGCAGCCTGAGACAGATTAAAATGTAATTGGGAAATGTTTAACAGAATAAATAAAAATACAATACATCTTAGATAACATTAATTTGTGCTGTATTAAGTTAATAAGTGGCCTATGGGAATACATGTCTATTTGAGTTTGCCCCCACTGGACTAGATCCCTTATAGGTAAAGAAATAGACTTGTATTGTATAGGATGAAGGACCATCTCTTTGATGATTTCATTGATTCATTTGAGTATATATGGAGCCAAATTGAATTCCTGTTCTCTAAAACCTCACAGCAAGCCAGTGGCAGAACATTGACATGGCTCCCATTTTTTGGCTTGTCCTATTTCTGGGATAGGAAGTATCATCTAGTACCCTGGATAGCTCCACTGGCAGCTTTTGAGTCAGCTGTTATTTATAGACATCCTGCCATTCAAGTTTGCCTTCACCTTCTTTCTCAGCTATGGCAATTAAAGGGACCTTACCTTCTTTAGGTCAGATTTAACAACCATGGGGTTGGAGATTCCTCTTTATGCTTCATTACAGACGGCAACACTGTGTAGATAACATATGGGACTTTGAGTCAGGAGGACCTGAGTTCAAACCTTGCCATGAACACTTAGCAACTATGTGACCTAGGGCATCTCATATAACTTCTCTTTCTCAGTTTCCTTATTTAGAAAACAAAGAGACTGAACTCAATGGCTTTCCAACTCCAAATCTATGATCCTATGATGAACTCATCACTCAAATATCTTTTAGGTGAGGGTTATCTTTTCTAGTTTAACACAGGGATCTGCAAGGGTAGCTGTATCTATCCTCAGGCTGTCAGTAGTGGCCTCATGCTCACTTTACATCACACTGTTCATATTATGGAGAACCTCTCACTTTTGGGCTAGGGATCCTCACCTTGACAAAATCCTACTTACAATTGCTATGGTTTTCAGATAGCTGAGTTTATTAATGAGGAATACCATTCTTTTTCAATGGGAGATCACACAATCATATGGAATCTTAAAATTGTTAGGAATCTTTGAGATCATTTAGTCCAAATGTTCCAAAGAGGTAACATGACAGTGAATAGAGAGTAAACCTTGGAGTCAGAAAGATTGATTTCAAGTTCTACCTTCTGACATTAAGGCTTTGTGATCCTTAGGAAAGTGAGGCCCCCAGGCAAGTCTTTACATCTATAAATTGTAGAACAGTTGCCAATCTGCATTAGTAGAGGTAGCTTCACTGAGTGTTCACCATAATAATAAAATCACAGGTCTGGTCTAAAAATAAAACCCTCTAAATATCCTCTGAAGCCTGAATCTCTATAATACTCCTTCAAAATGGTCATTAAAATTCTGTTGGAGTATCATCTGTAAAATGAGGGGGTTGGTCCAGAAGAACTCTGAATCCCATCACAACTCCATATCCATAAACCCACAATACTATGATCCTCAGTGAAAACGAACTCTCTGCCTACCTTTCATCTCCTGCTGGACAGGATTGTAGAAATTGTAGAAAGCACTTCCTTATATTGAGCTGAAATTCTTTCACTTCCTTCGCTAACCCTCAGAAGCCCTTCTTGACATTAGGGTTGAAGTTTTAGAGAGACAGCAACTTAGTAGGGCAGTAAGAATTTTGTATTGTATGTCACTCATTTTTTCTAACATGTGGAATAGTATATTTCTCTATGCATAGGGATGTCTACAATGTGTAAACAAGAATGGGATTTTCTTTGTATGTTTAGTAGACATTCATTTTGAAAGCAATATTAATAATTAACGATATTAAACAACAACACTTTATCTCATTTGATCCTCACAATGGCCCAACGAGGTAGGTATTAACTCCATTTTACCAATGAGGTAACCGAGGCTGAAACAGGTTAAATGATTTGCAAAGGGTCTCACAGCTAGTCAGTGTCCAAGGTATGGGATTAAAACCTATGTCTTCCTGACTCAAGGTCCAATGCTCTAACTCCTATGCAATGCTGTTTCAGATTCATGATGAAAACTCTGTATTTAGATGAGTGAATGTTGTACCCTAGGAATATTCTTAAGTCTTTTCAGAATTCCCTCCAAGATGAGAAATTCAGTTCTCTCGCCTCTCATTTTGGTTGGCTCCATCTGTCAACTGTATAAAATGAAGACAGAAGGATGGCATGAAACCCAACGGTCCTCAGCTGCACTTGCTTGGGGTACACATGGGAAGAGCCATGAATGAGAATCCTAGAAGGCACACAGGAATCAGGCCAGCATTCTAATGGCTGAGCTTTACCCTAAGGAGAATGAGTGGCTTGGAATTAAAGTGACACGCTTGTTGAGCTCACTGTTCCTGACTTATCTGCTGTAGTTTCAAAGGCAGTAATTAAACTCTTCTCGTAAAGCTGACTTTAAGCATTCTCCTAATTCTTCTAATTAAAAAGTGTCTATCTTGCCAATGTCTGCAGTGAATCATTTCTTATACTCTCTCCCCAGTTTTTATGTACACTCTGTGCCCTCACATCTTGTGTATACTTCTTCATATGATTGCAGTTTTCCAATTTCCCATCATTTATACTGGTCCATTAATGTGCCTATGTTCTCACACACTGTAATTTGCACTACTTCTCCCTCCACCCCCCGCCCCCACTGCGGTATACATTGAGTCAGAAATATTTGGTAAATGATCCTCATTCTTTTCCCAGAAGACCAACTGTGGAAAGCATAGGATGAGAAAAGGAAGAACTGAAGATACCTTATCCAATCCCTTCATTTTACAGAGGAAGGCTTTTAGAGGGGAGGTGACTCACCCAAGGTCAAAAAGGCAGTAAGTGGTAAAGCTGGATTTTGTCTTCCGTCACTTGATAAAATGCCCTTTCCTCTAGACTACAGCCAATGGCTTGCTGTGTGCCGGCCACTAAGAATGTTCTGATTCTTAGCCTATATCCATCTGTGCATTTGTTGGAATTTTGAGTCATCTAAACCAAGCCAACTGAGCAAAGCCATCTGTTTGTCCTCTGCTCAAAGGTACCTAATATCTTTTACTAAAGAGAAAATTAGATTTAAGCATTATAATTGGGTCTCCAGGCTTCCAGGCTCTCCACTCTGAAATGCTTTGTCCCCAGAGCTGCCAAATTAATATTCCTAAAACACAGATCTGACTGTGTCATTTTCCTACTCAAAAATCTTCAACAGCTCCCTATGGTCTCTCAGAGAAAATACACAATCATCAAGCTGACACTTTAACGCCTTCTACAAGCTGGTTCCCACCTACCTTCCCAGACTTTAATATTATTCTCCTTCACGCTCTCTCCATTTCAGCCGACCATCTCTTCCCCAAAAAACCTTCAGTCGTCTGTCCCCGTGGCTAAGCACAGACTGTTCATCCTGACTTGGAAGCACTCTCATGCTATTGTCTTCCAGAATCCCTAAGTTCAAAGTAAAGCTCAAGAGCTGCCTGCCTCATGAGGCCCTCCCCAAACCTCTGCACCCAGCTGTTCTAGCTCTTTCGTTGCATTGTATTACTTTGTATAGCCAATGAACTTATGTCTGTAGATGTACTCTCTAAGGCCAGGCACTCTTCCAGTTTCTTACTGCTGCTTCTTAGCTCAGTTCCTGCACATGGGACTTAATAATGCTGAAATAACTGAATTCATGTACCAATCAATGCCTAGGATAGGGTGAGAATCTTGGCTAAATTTTCGGGTTGTTTCTAGTCTCTCTCTGAAGCATATCGGCTCCCTCCCAAAACATACATTCAACACATATACCACCCCACCCCACACACATATCTGTGCACATGTGAGCTAGGTGGCACAGTGGATAGAACTGGATAGTCAGGAGTCAGGGAGACTCATCTCCCCAAGTTCAAATCTGGCTTCAGACCCTTACTAGCTGTGTGATCCTGGGCAAGTCACTTAACCTTGTTTACCTCAATTTCTTCACCTGTAAAATGAGCTAGAGAAGGAAATGCCAAACCATTTTATTATCTTTGTCAAAAAATCCCTAAATGTGGTCACAGAGATTTGGACATGACTGAAGTGAGTGAATACGCACAATTATTCCATATGTATTTCCTATCTAAAATTAGTTTATATATATGTACATATATACATGTATAAATTAATTTATATGTGTGTATGTGTTGTATATGTACCCACATACATGTGGAACATAAGGCCACCAAAGGGCTGCACATAGCCCTGTTGAGTTGTTAAGTGCCAAGAAGGCAAGAAGGAAATTTGTTCCAGTGATAGGATAAGGGTAGATTATTTGCAATATAATAAAGAGTGAACCTTCTTTGTCTGAGCATTTGGTAGGTATACGGTAAAAAATCTTGAAAAGACCATAGTGCAAGGCATGTGACAAATATCTGCCCCAATCTCATGGTTACAAATCTTGGTCATAAGAAGGAAATATATAACTCAGAGGCAGCTAGCTAATGCAGTGAACAGAACACTGGGTCTAGAGTCAGGGAGCCTTGAGTTCAAATCTGGCCTCAGATACTTACTATCTGTGTGACTCTGGGTAAGCCAGTGAACCTCTGTTTGCCTCAGCTGTAAAATGGGGATGATAATTACACCTACCTGTCAAGGTTGGTGGGAGGATCAAATGAGGTGAATTGGAAAGTAGATGCTTAATTCATGCTTTTCCCCCTTCCACTGTGAATTCTTCAAGGGCAGACTCTCTCTCTCTCTCTCTCTCTCCCTCTCTGTCTCCCTCTCTCCTCTCCTCTCTCCCTGTCCCCCCACCCTCTGTGCATAGCACTTGTAGATGCAGAGCCAAGAGCTTTCAGTTGATGTGATCTGTGAAATGTAATCTCTGAAGAGAGTTCAAAGTAACATTAGTATTCTGAGTAACCTCTGAGAGCTGAGGCAGTTAAATCTGTGGAAGCAATAACCAGCAATTGGTGGAAACTAACCAAAAATTCTTGTTGTAGCTTCTCCTATATGAATGGGCAAGAATTGCTTTACTTAGGATTTTTGATCTATGAAACTGCCCTTTGGGCAGCCTTACTTCCATGCACCTTAGCTTGTGACCATAGGCACAGGTTGTATTCCTCTAGTATTCATGTACTTAGAAGAGGCCCTAGAAGATATATTTCTGGTCAGTCATTTTCAGTTGTGTCTGACTCTTTGTGACCCCACTTAGGGTTTCCTTGGCAGAGATTCTGGAGTAGTTTGCCATTTCCTTCACTAGTTCATTTTACATATGAGAAAACTGAGGCAAAAAGGGATAAGTGACTTGCCTAGGGTCACACAGCTAGTAAGTATATGAGGCCAGATTTGAATTCAGGAAGATGAGTCTTCCTGACTCTGGGTCTGGTGCTCTATCCACTGTGCTGCCCAGCTGCCCCAAGAGTAGCTTTAGTTCTATCCAACTAGTCACATTTGTGATAGTCCTACATGTGAGACAGTAATGAGCAAACTATTGCCATAGCGGATTCTATTCTAAGATCAACTTTTACTATTAGAATTTAAAATATTTTCCTGGGGGACATTGGTTGTAGCTTGTCCCATTACTGTCAAATTTGGTTTGATTTGACTATTGAGGGAATTGTAACTCTCCACTCTAGGCTATATTATAAAATCTGAACCATTGAAATTCAGTCAACTAGAAACCTCATTTAAGAAAGGCTATTCTGCCTTCCATTTGTAGGAGAGACAGTCACATCATGAGACAACCTTTGGCATCATCTGTTTTGTGAAAGTAAAACCAAAATTTCAAAAAGGAGGCAGTGCTATGTTGTGACAGATGGAGGGTACTTTTCCTGAACACACTTTTTATTCACCATGGCCTTTACCAAAGTCTGCAGAAGAATGAAGAACTATCAATCAAGCAGTCAATAAACATTTATTAAGTGCCTACTATGTGCTAAGTTTTCATGTGGAGTCATTAGACTCATTGTATTTTGGCCCCAGATGACAGGACTCAAGGCAATACATAGACGGCACGTTGATTTTTGATGTAAGGAAAAGCTTCCTAATAATTAGTGTATTGCAAAAGTAGAAAGTAGTGCCTTGGTATGATGTGGTCTCATCTGAGGAACTGCAAAAGCTTCCTGCAGAATTAAGCATATGAGATGGATCCCTAAGGAAACCGGAGGTTCAAAGAGGTGGAAGGGAGGAAGGAGTACATCCCAGGAATGGGGGTAGCTAGCACAAAGACACAGAAGGGCAAAAAGTAGTGTGTATGAAAAATAGCATGACAGGCAGTGTGGCTACATTAGAGTATGCATGGCAAGGAGGAACACGTAATAAGGCTAAAAACACAAGTTAGAGCCAATTTATCAAGAGCTTTAAATGATCATCAGAGGAATTTAAATTCATTCAAGAGACAATAGGAGACCATTGAAGTTTATCAAATAAGAGGGACACCCATATTTTAAGAAAATCATGTCAGCCACTTTGTCAAAGATGGATTGGCAGTGGGG
This sequence comes from Phalanger gymnotis, assembly GCA_028646595.1. Lineage (NCBI taxonomy): Eukaryota > Metazoa > Chordata > Mammalia > Diprotodontia > Phalangeridae > Phalanger > Phalanger gymnotis. Next base: position 2,535 of record JAQQSZ010018643.1, on the reverse strand, counting down.
GGAGACTTGAGGCAGAAGTATTATTTATTTAGCAGGCTACTCTAGCAGAATTAGGAGAATCCATAGTATAGGTGAGAGGCAATAAATACCTGAGCTAGTATGGAAATTATGTAAGTGAAAAAACAGAATGACCATGTTGCATAAATATTGTTCTGATGGCACAAACTGCCCTCATAACATTGTTTCACCTAATGTCATATTTTTCTAGTATCAGTTGTTAATATTAGGAAGTATAGCCATATATTTCTTTAACAAAACAAACAAACTCAAATAAATGAACAAAACTCTTTCAGGTAAGTTGCGGGAGTAGTTCCCAGAAAACCCCAAATCTTTTATCTCCTATATCTTGGATAATGAGAATTTATGTCTAAAATTATGTTCTTGCAAGATCAATTATTCATCAAAGAAATGCTATTCTCTTCATTTTAAAGCATTTTCTATACAATTTGTTCCTGTGAATATTGTTTTGCAATATTTTTAGACCACTATAGTTACATTCAATTACCCCCTCTCGCCATAAGAGTATGTAACTAACCTTTGAAGAGTAATGAAAATCAAGCATGCACATGGAAAGAATTGGAGAGCATCCACCAATGGTATTTGTTGAACGAAATGCAATGCATGTGCACCTCAGGATCCACCTTCTTCATGGGAAGGGATGTTTCTAATGCCATTCAGAAGTTTAGAAGCCTTTCCTGGCATCCCCCCTCAAGCTCCTAATGGCCATCTTCTTTGAATTTCCAGTAGTACTTTGTTTTATAAATCTGCAATGAATTTGTTGAAAGGCAAGGCAAGTCACATCAAGTCAATAAGCATTCATATAGCAGCTACTTTGTGCCAAGCACTGTGCTAAGCACTGGGTATACAAAGAAAAGCAAAAGCCGGTTCTTCCTCTCAGATGATATAACTTTATGTGAGACTTTAGGGAAACCAGAGGAGCCAGGACATGGAGATGAGAATGGGGAGAAATCTAGGAATGGGAGGCAGTTAGTGAAAAAGCAGAGTTTTGATATATATTGCCTTGTTCAAAGAACAGAAAAGAGGGCAATGTCACCAAATCTGGGTGTGAGAAAGTGTAAAAAGACTGAGAAAAGCCTAGCTGTGAAGGTCTTTAACAGCTAAAGACTTGATCTGACATTTGGTCCTAGAGGTAATGGGAAGCCACTGGAGTTTGTTGAATGTGAGAGGTGATATCATTAGACTTTTGGAAGATTTGACATTTGATTGGAGGATGGATTGTAGTAGAGAGAGATGAGGCAGGAAGAACAATGAGCAGGCTATTATAATAGTTCATGTGTGAGGTGATGAGGGTATATGCTAGGGTAGTAGTGATAGTCTTGGGAGAAAAGGGGATATAGATGAGATGTGAGGAGAAGGTAGAATCTAATTGGATATACAGGATAAGAGAGTGAGAATGTGAGCCTGGATGAATGTGACAGTGGTGGTACTTTAAACAGTTATAGAGAAATTAGGAGACTGAAGAGTTTTTTTTTTTTGGTGGGGGGGGAAGATAATGAGTTCAGTTTTGGATATATTGAGCTTAAGATGTTTCCATGGCATCATGTCCTATATGTCTCATAGGCAGTTGGAGATTGGAGATTAGAGGTGGGGATAGAGGTTAGACCTAGATAAACAGGTCCAAGAATCATTTGCATAGAGATGATAATTGAATCCATGGGAGCTCACGAAATTACCACTAGAAACACTATAGAGGAAAAAGAAAGGAGGGCCTAGGACTGAGGCTTTTGGGACACATCTTTAGTGAGCGTGACCTAAATGAAGACCCAGTCAAGGAAACCGAGATTTGACGGGTAGAAATAGAATAAAGATAGTAGAGTGTCAGAAAAAAGTAGAGAAGAGAGTGTCAAGGACAAGAGGACTATTGATGGTGGTGAAGGCTGCAGAGAGGTCAAGAATGAGGACTGAGAAAAGGGCCATTCAATTTGGCAATTAAGATAGCATTGGTAACTTTGGAAATAATGGTGGTATCATAGAAAAAGAGGGCCTGGAAATCAGGAAGACTGTCTCTGTTACATACTAACTACAGGACCATGGAGAGTCCCTTAATCTCTCAATGGTCTAGGCAATTTATTTTTTTTTCTTTTCAGATTTTTTTTTTATTTTTAGTTTGCAACACACAGTTCTACATAATTTTGACTTCCGGATTTTCTTCTCTCCTTACCCCCCTCCCTCTCCAAGACAGCATGGAATAACTTCCATGTATGACTTGGCATTGAATTAATTTACACACTAGTCAAGTTGTGGAGAAGAATTATGACCAATGGAATGAATCATTAGAAAGAAGAAACAGAGCCAAAAAAAAAAACACAACCCAACAACAAATACAAAAGAGAGGGAAAAAAAGGGGGTGAGAAAAAGATGAGCATGAAGTGTGCCTCGATCTGCATTCATACTTCATATTCTTTCTCTGGATGTGGATAGCACTCTCCATCATGACTCCTTTGGAGCTATCTCTGCATATTGTGTTGCTGAGAAGAGCAAAGTCTGTCAGGGTTAGTCATCACAGAATCCATA
>JAQQSZ010018642.1:0-10533 GCA_028646595.1 Phalanger gymnotis | reverse complement strand
ATGCAAAGGGAGACCCTGGTTCTTTTAGGCTAAGGTCTTTTCAGGTTCTCATTGTAAGTGAGGTAACACCCATTGCGGGGGGGAGGGGGGGGAGGACTGTACAAAGACATGGAAGCATGGACTGAATACAAGAAGACCAATTTGGCTAAAACACAAAACACCTGAGGGGAAATCATTGTGAAGAGTTTTCTAAAGGTAAACAGAAGTCAGATTGTGGAGAGCTGTAACTATTAAGCCAAGAAATTTCTATTTTCTCCTAGAGGCAATGGGGAGTCACTGAATGTTCTTGAGAAGAGTAGTCATGTGGTCAGAGCTGTACTTTGGAAGATTCTTTTGGAATCTATATAGAGCATGGATTTGAAAGGAAAGAGACTAGGAGCAGCAAGATCAGTTTGGTATCTATTGAATGGGTTTAGGCAGTGTGGGTGGTGAAAGATGGTGGGAATGGTGAGGAGAGAGATGTGTGAGATGCCAAAGATAAAACTGAAAGACTTAGAAACCAATTGGAAATAGAAAAAGAGGGAAAATAAAGTTGTTGTTTTTATAAGCGTTCGTGTAGTGCCTACTATGTGCCAGGTGCTTTTTTGGGGGCAAATACTTCATTTGATCCTCACCTTGTCAAATAGGTGCTATTATTATCCACATTTTACAGGTGAAAAACCTCAGAGATTTGCTTGGGATCACACAGCTAAGTGTCTGCGACTGAATTTGAACTCAGGTCTTCCAAATTCCAAGCTCAGCCCTCTACTGTGCCACCAGTTAGCTAGCTGCCTCTGAGTTAAGCATAACTCTGAGATTAAGAAGTTGAGTGTCTAGAAAAATGGTGGTGCCCTCGATAGAAACAAAGACATTTGAAAGAGTGGTATGTTTGGGGTAGGGGGAGGTCAGGCCTTACATTTTTAATATGTTGAAATTGGACATGCAGGAAGGACATCAAGAAAAGTTTCAGTGGGGAGAAACACAGGAATATTTCTCACATTGTGCCTACCTACAAGGGTAGAGTTTCTTTTTCTTAAGTGTAATTTTGTTCAATCAACAAAAATCTCTTTTCTCTCCTTTCCACCTACCCCTCCCATTGAATAAAAAAAAAGAAAAGAAAAAGAAAATCTTTTTAACAAATATTCCTGGTCAAGAAAAATAAATTCCTGCATTGGCCATATCCAAAACATTTATGTCTCATTTTGCACTCTGAGTACATCAATTCTTTGTTAAGAGGTAGGTAGTATACTTCATCATTGGTCTGCTGGAATTGTGGTTGGTCATTATAGTAACGATCAGAGTTCTTAAGTCTTTCAAAGTTGCTTATCTTTAGAAGACTGGCAAAAAGGAATACTATGGCTTTTCATTTCCCTCCTCCAAGAACAGTAAAACTAGTAGTATGTTTCTCTAAGGATCTCTAGAAATATGGCCAATTGCCTGTTGGAGAAATCAGTCCCTAGCTTTACTTAGAACTTCAGCAACCTATCAATGTGAAACCACACAACCTCAGAATTCTGGGGTTGACATTGGTGGGGGAGGGAGGTGGGAAGTCATATAGATCTTAGGGCAAAGAAAGAAGGACTTTGAAGATCAAGTTCAGAAAAGCTTATCTTCCTATTTCTTCCTAATCCAAGAAGTATCATCTCCACATATTTTTTAAAAAAACCCTCAAAAGACCTTCCACAGTCAAAGTTATCCTCAGCCCTGTCTTTCTTTCAGCCATTACTCATTCCCATCCCCAATTTTTGAGGAAAAGGCATGGAAATGCTCTCCTGCTTCAAGTTGCCCGTCCCAAAATCCTCTCTCTTGAACACAGCTGTTACTTATCTCTACCCACACTTCCACTCTTACTTCTTTTTGACCTATTTAACCAGCTGCTTGGCTGGTTTTCAAATGCTAAATTGTTAGGAGGCTCAAGAGAAGGAATGAGAGCTTAAACAGACAGGTAATTAAGAGAAAGCATCAACAAGAACCACAGGAGTCTCTGTAGAGACTATGTGTGCCTATAAAGACAGGCACACGCACACACGCACACTCCAAAAGTAGGGTGGAAATCTGCACAAGTTTGGAGACCAGGGTCTCACATCCTTTTTTTACATCTGCTAAACCATGCTGAGCTTGTTATTGCCTTAAAACCCAGTCATCAAGTTTTCTCTAAGAAATCAAAGAGACAATTAGGCAAATAATTTTAGGACCACTAAAAATTTCACAGCTTTTGCTTTTGAATTATCCATAGTTTTTTCCTTGATTTCTTTCTTGCCTCTCTACTTCATTTTCTCAGTGGATACCTGACCACTGAGTTTGACATAAAGAATTAAAATTACTTAATGATTTTTTTCTTGGCACATTAAATAAAGTTGTATCATTTGGAATTAGCAACTATGGCACCTGAGGGTAACCCAGTTGGTACGAGGAGGGTCTTGGGAGAGACCTTGGACCTGCGTGGAAATGATCAGAGAGAGCCATTGGGGAGCAGCTTCAGCCCTAGAGATACAAGGCTCATAAGGCACAACACCTGGGAAGGAGAAGACTAAAACATTTCTAGGTCACTAATGGATAAGGTTAAAGGCCTGGGTGGCTCAGAGAGAGAGAGAGAGAGAGAGAGAGAGAGAGAGAGAGAGAGAGAGAGAGAGAGAGAGAGAAACAGGACAAGGGAACTTCCTAGTTTTGCTAATTATTCTTGCATACTAGATACTAAGTTCAGTTATTCCTGTTGCCTAAAACAATACAAGCACCATCAGTGCCTTCTGTATTTTGGTGCTCTGTGGCAAAGCCCCTACTTATTGTTCTGTTTGGGCTCATAAAACAAATTGTCTAATCAAAAACCAATGCTATACATGCCTTAGAAAATAGCTAAGTAGCAAGCAGAGCTTTGTTCCTAATGCATTGTCCTTTTATGGGGCTCTCATAAGACTGTCTGGCTATCCGTAGAGCATATTTCAAAAACAAATTATTTATTTATTTTTAAAATAATATTTTATTTTCCCCCTAATTATATGTAAAAATAATTTTTAACATTCTTTTTTTTTAAGTTTTGAGTTTTAAATTCTATCCCTCTCTCTTTCCTCTTCCCATCCCTGAAATGGTAAGCAATATGATATAGGTTATAGATGGGCAATCCTCCTCCTGCCAACTGAGTTACCCTCAGGCGCCATAGCCACTAATTCCAAATGACCCGACTTCATTTAATATGCCAAGAAAAATTATTAAGTAATTGCAATTCTTTATATCAAACTCAATGGCCAGGTATCCATTGCGAAAATGAAGTAGAGAGGCAAGAATGAAATCGGGGAATATTTATGGATAATTCAAAAGCAAAATGTAAAACATTTCCATATTAGTAATTTTATGGAAGAAAGAGAAAGAAGGAAAGAAAGAAAGAGAAAATAGTATGCTTCAGTCTGTATTAAGATGTTATCAGTTCTTTCTCTGGAAGTGCATAGCATTTTTCATGATGAGTCCTTTGGGATTATCTTGGATCATTGTACTGCTGAGCATAGCTAAGCCATTCACAATTCATTGTACAATATTTCTGTTACTATGTACTAAGTTCTCCTGGTTCTGCCCCCTTTAGTCTCTATCAGTTTGTGTAAGTCTTTCCAGGTTTTTCTGAAATCATCCTACTCATCATTTCTAACAGCACAATAATATTCCATTATAACCATATACCGCATCTCCTCCATTTCCTATTCTCAGTCACTACAAAAAAGAGCTGCTATAAATATTTTTGTACAAATGGATTCTCTGCCTGCCCGTTTTTTTTTTTTTGTTTTTATCTCTGAGCATACATCATGAACTGTCTGAATGTGCTGATTTCACCGTGGCCATCTCTTGTGCCCTCCTTCCAGATAACATAATACCTGGTTAGGGGTATAGTCAACCAGAAGTTTTCTGGTGTCATTATATTAGAAAGGTTCAGGTATCACATTTGTCTGGGGAGATGGTGGTGGGTGTGTGTGGAGAGGAACCAGTAGAGAAAATAATGATAGTGAAGCAAAAATATATCACTGTTCCTGGAAAAACAACTCTAAATTCATGTCTTACTGACAGTGGTATCATAACATTTTCATATATCAACAATAAACATTTATTAATCATGAAAGTCAGCTTGTGATGTAGCAGATAAAGAGCCACTCTGAAAGCTAGGAAAGCTGGTGTTTCAGTTCTGTTTCTGACACATACTGGTTATGTGTACCTGGGCAAGTCATTTAACTTAGTCTTCTGGGCAACTAAGACTCTAAATTGCTCACCTGAGATGGTAGAGGGAATTCTCTCACCTGTAAGTTTCCTATTCTAATGAAATTACATGTCCAGTTCCTGTCCCTATAACCTAGGTCTAGGAATATGAAGACAAAGTGATATAGCCCCTGCCCTCAGGGAGTGTACATTCTATCTGGGAAGAAAGAATGTGCATGTATAGGCATATACAAGGCAATGTGGGAGGAAAAGGGGGGAAAATAAAGGGGGAAGATTAAGGGGAAAGATTGCAGCTTTGGAAGAATCCTAAAAGGCTTCATGCAGAAGGATAGAAACAAGCATTCATTAAGCATCCATGCTCTGTGGCAGGCACTGGACTAAGTGGTTTATAAATCTTAACTCATTTGATTCTCATAATAACCCTGGGAGGTCAATACTATCACTATCTCCATTTTACAGTTGGGGAAACAGAGGCAGACAAGTCCAGTTACTTGCCTAGGATCACACAACTAGTAGATGACTGAAGTTGGATTTGAACCCAGGTTTTTCTATTTCCAGGTCCAGTGCTCTATCCACGGGGCCACAGCTGCCTCCTTGATTAAACTAGAGATTCTAAACAGTGCTGGTGAGGTGCCAATGCATTCCAGGCATGGTGGATAGTGCTGAATCATACAAAGGGAGATAGAATGTCTGAGGAACAGCAGGAAGGGTAATTTCTTTGGACGTAGAGTATGTAAAGGGGAATAAAGGCTAGAAAGGCATAGGAGATAAATATTCAGGGAATGCAAATGACAAAAGTCCATTCTTCCATAGGGCCTTCTACTGATTTTGTTGAGATCAAGACAATGATAGATGACCATGTAGACATAATCAGGGAGATGGTTTTTCACTAAATAATAGCAACTTTATGTGTCTCATAAAATTTTTGGTGATGTTTACAAAGTGACTTGAATTATTAAAAAGAAAAGACGTTTAGAAAAATATGAATACCTCTGTCCCAGGCTTTTTTTCTTTAAACACTGCAAATGAAGAAAAGATTGACGTTTCAAGACACATTTGCTTCCTCAATTAAATCATCAGTCAATTTAGACGAAGCCAACAAAAGTAGGTAGGTGATTTTTCTCTGTAACTACTACATACAGCTTCACATTTAAACCTCACAGATGAAAACGTAGGAGTTTGTCTCACCTTACTTGGCCTAAGCCCCTTTTTTTGTAGAATAAGATCTCTGTGTCGGAATCCAATGCTGGTACATTTTCACATGATGAAAGTATGGCTGCAGTCCTAGGATGCATTGACTCTTCAGTGTTTTGTTCTAAAATAAATCCCTTTGGGTGTTTGAGGAGGAGGAGGAGAGTGGGTGGGGTCTAAGATCTTCCCTTTGGGGATTCCCCCTTTCTAGTTGAGAGTTTGTATGTTGAACTGAGGAACACCTACACTGGCAAGCCTGTTTGAAGCAAATGAGGCAACTGACTTTGAAATCCTTTCTTCATTAAGAGGTGAGAAACACTGCGTCTTCCTTCCCCCCCTCCCACTTTTCCCTCCACAAAGCTTGATTTCATCATAAAGCATGCTGCTTCTCAATATTCTGTCACACAAGAAAGATATTTTTGTCATTATTGATATTGTGTTAATAAATTTATAATTTATTAACTACACTTGCCAAGCGTGAACAGTACCCTAAGCTCTAGACAAAAGCCAAACAAAACTTAGTCCCTCTCTGCTGGATTTCTGATCTAAACGTGAAGCTTTCCTCGTATAGGGAGTCTGGGCTTCTCAGTATTTAATAGCTAAACTAATTAACTCCTACACTTCATGTTTGGGGGTTTCTACAGCAGAACTTCATTCTGCTGGAGCCAAGGGATGGCTTCTAGAAACAGTAAGAGAAGGGAGCACAAGGTAGTTCTACTAATTGGTGCTTAAAACGAATTAAGTCAGTGCTTTGTTTTGCTTTTTAAAGGAAGCCCATGGGTTCATGTTCATTCACATAGCCCGTTGACCCTCCTCAGCATCAGGGATATAAATAACTACCTGGCTTTTCTTCTCTGCATCCTTCACAGAGTTTGAAGGCTTTCCCTTCAGGTTTAAGTTGGGAAAATGAAAAGAACAAGAAAGGAAAAGTAAAGAAGAAGATCAGACTCAAAAGATCCTTATTTCCAAACCTTCACAACAACCATCCTCAGTAAATTCCTCGAAGATTTAGAAGCTACGATGGCCAATTAGGGGAAGCAAAATAAAACAGCACAATTTTGTGTATCGTGATAAGGTCAATGGACCTTCATCCAGCACCAAGGTCTGGGCCATTACCAGTCATCTTGACTTTCATCTTGCCACTGGGAGGAGAGAGCGAGGCTGATAATTACACAGCTCAGTTTCACTTAATTCCAATTCACCACCAAGTCATGACATCACCCTTATGATGTCACTGGTTCTCTTTGAGAACAAAGGACAAACAACAACAATCCAGGGCCCGGAAATTATACATGGAGAAAATGATCAGAGGATCATAGGTTTAGACTATAGAAGCTATGAAGGACTTTCATTTCACAGCCAAGGAAACAGACACTGAGAGGTTAAGTAATTTACTGAGAGTCATATAGCTAGTGTACATCTGGCCAAACTTGAACCCAGATCTTGACTCCAAGGTCAGATTGCCATACCAGGCTGCTTCAGGAAATGTTAGCTATGATAATTGTTGTGGGCAAATGCATAGTGTGTACCAGGTCTCCAGAAGAAGATACCACAGATGAAATTCACTATTTAGAGTAGGCATTCAGTAAACGAATGTCCATGTGAGTTATCTTAGCAGAGACCTTGCATACCTCCACAGGATTGCAACCTATAGCTGAAGAGAACAGCCAGGCTGCTCGTTTGATGGGAGGCATATTTTTAAACCAACTTGATAAGTTTCTAGTATAGCAGTCAACATACTCAGGGCTGTAAAAATGTCATCTCTACTGAGATAAGGCTGGATTTCACTATTTAAAAATGAGCTTTTTGGTTATGGGAATTTGGGATGATGGTGGTACTATCTCAACAACAAACATCTATTAGATGCCTTACTCTATGACCTTGAGCAAGTTTATTAATCAGTCAGAGACTCGGTTTCCACCTATGCAAAAGGAGGGGTTTGGAAAGAGTTCCAAAAGTCCCTTTTCTAAAAATCCTATGCCCCTCTGCAATACTGAATTAGACACTTTTTTGGTCAAAACCCCTTAACAACAATTCCAAAGGCCTGCCCCAAATATTTCTTTAACTTGAACTATGTTGAATTGGATATCACTCGAAGTAAGGAAGCCATCAGCTAAGGCTTGGGAACATTTTTAGTACACAGAAGTTTTTGTAATAGTATTTGTTGTAATGGGATTTGCCCAATACAAAGAGAATTACAAAGCCCTGGCCCCTGCCTTCCGGGAATTTAGGTCAGCATCATCCAAAAACGTTTTATAGATAGCTCTTTCGGGCAAACTGAGTTTCAACAATGAGGAGGGCAAAGGTGTGATGCTTCCAAGAAATGAGAATTTAAGCAAATAGTAGTCACTATTGGAGATGTGAAAGATATTCGACTGGACATTTCTGATTGCAATAAGGCTTGACTTCACTTACTGGTTAAAACACCAAACAATATTCCTGGCAATAATGTCACCATTGCAGCTTTACTACTATGTTTCTGATCAGGAATCTGGGATACAAAAGGTGATTCATTGCAGTTTCAAAATAGGTTGCATTTGTGAACCCTGGGTCCTATTTTGTATTCTCTTAGTTTTCATCTGTATTGTCCTAAATAAAATGAATCACATTGGACTTTTTTATAGTATTGCTTTAATTATTGGGGGAGGAGGAGAGGGGGTAACTTTTGACATGATGAGGCATAACCCACTGTGATCTGTAAGGAAATTCTAGGTCAAATACCACCTATGACACTTAATATCTATATATCCCTGTGCCTGAAGCAATTTGCTAGGACTTATCTGCTAAGATAGCCAGTCTCAAAGTGTTTAAAGGGGTCTACAAGGTCAAAATTATTCATAATAATATTAAGATGTTTAATGGTAAACAACAATAGATGTAACTCACATAAACAAAAGCTCTTGGTGAGGGAAGGGTCTTCAATAATTTTTAAGAGTTGTAAAGGGGTCCGGATATCAAAACTTTTGTACCTAAGGCAAAAATGATCATCTCTATAAGAAGACAGAAACGTTTATTGCACGTTTTAGGAAGATTTTCCCTTACAATGGTTGTAATGAGAAAATTTTAGGGTTTAAGAAGTGATCAGTGATCTGGAAGCCTTATCTATCCCAAATGACTCCTCTCTTATGAATTCTGGAGAAATGAGAGGTTTACTGAAATGACACATTAGGAATTTAGCCATTTCCAATGCCATACTAGAATCTCCAAAGCAGCTTTCAGGTCTCTTCCAAGCTATGTACAGGCTTATGGTTAAAGAACCTTCTGTACACTTGCAGGTGTTTAATTATAAAAGTTATTGCAGATAGCATAGAGGAGTGTTTGATTCTTTTTTTCAGAAGTATAGAGGAAGAGAAAGTTGGTTTATTTAATTGATTTGACTCACTTCTCTTGGCCTCAAGTATCTCATCTGAAAATCCAGGGGCTAGACTTGGTGGCCACTAATTGCATTCTAAGTTTGTCATATTTAGATCCCATGATTGTATCAATTCAACTCGATAAACCTTTATTGAGCACTTACCATGTGCCAGGAGCTGTGCTAAACTCTGGAGGTACAGGAGGAGGCAAAAGGCAGACTCTGCCCTCAAGGAGCTCACCATCTAATAGGGCAGACAATATGCAAACCAGTATATACATGTGAGTGTAATATGTATATATACACACACATATATATGTATATATACACACATAATACATATGTATATATGTACATGTATGTAAACTATATACAGGAAAAATAGGAAATATTTAAACAAGAAAAAACACTGGAATTAAGAAGGGTTAGGGAAGGCTTTCTGTAGAAGATGAGATTTTAGTTGAGATTTAAATCATAGATCTTTTGTGTATTATTATTATTATTAACATGAAGTCATTAAAAAAATTCCTTATTTGGGTTGGTCAAAGAAGATTGTGTCCTCCTTAAATCGAATTTTTCCTAGGGCTTTGATTTTGTCAATCATGGATTGACTTGACTAGAAAACCTAATTCCTATTACTATGAGATCTGTGTTTCCTAATTTGGGAGAAAAGAGAGGGAATAAGCTTTTATTAAGTACCTACTATGTGCCAGGCACTGTGCGAAGCACTTTAGAAATATTGTCTCATTTGATCCTCACAACAACCCTAGTAGGTTGGTGCTTTTGTTATCCCTATTTTATCATTGAAAAACCAGAAGCCGTCAGAAATTAAGTGACTTACTCATGGTCACACAGCTAGTAAGTATCTGCGGTCCTAAGTGAACTCAGCTCTTCTGACCCTGGGCTCAGCGCTCTATCCACTGTGCCTTTTACATACAATAAAATGGTGAAGAGAATTATGTTGGGTAATGGAATATTGCATTTAAAGATTTACATGCTTCCAACAGAAACATATTAGCTATGTTAATAAGTTTAAATGCACAAAAGGAATTTAAATATGAAAATGAATTCATCACTTGTTGACAAATAACATTTTACACTTAATGTTGGAGGAGGAACGTTTCTCAGGAAATGGCCAGTCTCAATAAATATGCCAAGTGCTCCTATAAATAACAAGTGACCGAGTTAGTCATCAGCTTATAAACTATCTGAATTCAATCCACACTAAGTAATGTGGGTGCTAAGGATATGGCTAATAAGGAAACTCTGGAGCCCAAGAAAAAAGCTATAATCAACAGAATAGGAGAGTGAGTGTTTGAAGATTAAGGCAGAAAACAGATGGGTGGTTTTGCTTCCCTTTTGCTCAGGGGCAGTAAGGAAAGAGGGTAGGGAGAGTGGTGTTTGTTGTGCTCTGTAGTAACTGATCTTAATTTGTAAAAGGAAGTCACAAAATATCTAGGTGAGTGTTTCAAGGGGAGAGTCTGAAATGGACCTGGGCTATATCACTGGCCAGGTTTCATGGCCATGTCTCCTTTCATTTTAATGATGGTTTTATTGCACAGCTGCCTGGATTAATCTCATTGTTAAATACGTGGCATACATATGCATACATGTACACATATATATGGATGGATATTTACATATGTGTAATGAAATTAAACCTAGTAACCATGTAATAATATATGTACGTATATTATTGGGTATATAAGTATATTTATATAATATACATTAAAATCTCCCTCTTCTTCAGACTAATAATATATGTGGGGCACAAATGATTATTAGGTTGTAGGTAGACAATGTATTTTAATAAA
>JAQQSZ010018641.1:0-10533 GCA_028646595.1 Phalanger gymnotis | reverse complement strand
GAGACCATCCAGGCAGACCTGGGCTGGAGCCCTGCTTCCCTCTGCCCCTTTGTGGGTTCTGTAGTTCTAGAATTGGTTCAGAGCCATTTTTTCATAGGTTTTTGGAGGGACTTGGTGGGGAGCTCACTCCAGTTACTGCTTTCCAATCACCATCTTGGCTCCGCCCCCCCCAACCTCTTTTATTTATAGCCAGACTGTGAATGCTGTTATGATCCAGTTATTCCAGCAGTATGTCAAACTATGCTAGCGGACGAGGAGCTCACTCAGAGCACAATTTAAGTTCACAATTTAAGACATCCTCTGCCTTTCTCACTCCTTTTCTACCACCACAGAATCCAAAGGGAACTGAACAGAACTGAGGCCAATTTTTCATTTTGTTTTCTGTATTGTAGAATTATAGAGCTGGAAGGGACTTGAGAAGCCATGGAATCTCACCTTCTAACATTACATTTGAGGAAACTCAGGCACAAAAAGATTCGACTACTTGTTCAATGTCACACAGGTAGAAAATGTTGGAGGCAGAATTTGTACTCAGATCTTCCCAACCCATATCTGATAGGCTATGTTGCCTTTTTATTTTCATAGAAAACACTTCTTCCTCTAGGATATCCCCCCAATCGAGCTTATGGTTTGGGTTCCCAGAAGATCCCAAGCTGGGTACTCTGTGACTTCCAAAATCATAGCTCACAAAACTCTGAGCTTCAATAATGTGCTTAACTTCAATAATTAGTTAATTGACACAATTGTCTCAAACCCAAGAGATAATTGAAATGGCATAGCATGAATTACAGAAACAAAACATCCATCGATACACCTGGAATGTATTTTTCCACAAATACATAGAGCGTTGATGGAAAGAATGAGTACATGCTAAGAGTACACATCAAGGTAATTCAAATCTCCCTGACTGTAAAACCCTTCCCCCGCCTCCTTTCCTTTTATCATTGTGATTTGGGGCAAGATGAAAGACTATGAAAGACTGAGCTACTCTGATCAAGACAATGATCCAAGACAATTCCAAAGCACTTGTGATGAAAAATGTTATCCACCTCTAGAGATATAACTGATAGATTCTGAATGCAGATTGAAACATTTTTTAACTTTATTTTTCTTGGGGGTTTTTTGTGGGGGGCAGTCTGTAATTTCTTTCACGGGAGGGATGGGGGAGGAAGGGAAGGCAGGGAGAGTCTCTGCTGGCTAAGTTGGATCACTTAGTTGGGCTTCCTAGGCCTGCTTCACATTGCAGTTCAACTCTGAGACTTCTAGGTTCTCTCTCTAGACCAGGGGTGGGGAACCTATGGCCTCAAGGCCACATGTGGCCCTCTAGGACCAAAATTCCATCAGAGGGCCACACTTGAGGACCTAGAGGGCCACATGTGGCCTTGAGGCCATAGGTTCCCCTCTAGGGTCTAGACTTATTCTCTGCTGAGTAAAGCATCTCCTCCCCAGCAAGCTTCTCCTCTGCAAGACATTATTGCTGCAAGAGAAAAGGCAAAGAGTCATCCCCTCTCCAGGATTACTTACTTTCTCCATAGTTGTTTCTCTGTTCGATGGTCTAAGAGGACTCCTTTGATTATCAGAGATGTCTTTTTTCTCCACTGGCTTGAAGAGTTGACCAGTTGGCTTTTCAAAAGTCACCAGTGGTATGGCTAATCCTTCAGAGAGTCTCTCATCATTTCATCATATTTGACTGAGGATTTATTTACACTTAAAGGTGAAAATAAGTGTAAACACTTCTTGCACTTCCTTTACAAACTGAATAGATTGCTCCTACATCTTTTACAAGGTGCAAATTAGGGCTACTTCAAATCTCAAAGAGGGAAAATCTTAGGCATCTCATTGTCTCTTACCTACTTATTTAAGTCCTGTAGTTTCATCAAGTGGGACTCAATTGAACAGAGATGCATTGGTCAATCCCCCTACTAATCCATGAGTTTTGAAGAACAAAAGATTCATTATCTCACTGAGTAGCCTGTTGCAGAGTCTATATTAGCATATTAGTCTGTACGAGTGTATATTAGTGTTTATAGTGGTTGAACTTAACATAGTTTACCTAGAAACTCCAACCAATTATAGTCACAGTTTTATCAAAGTTGGGACTTTAACCTTGGTCTATTCTGACTTTAATGATGCCCTAGTTTCTGCTATCCTATGTTGACCCTGATGAATGACTAACATAAATATCTTAGTGTCCTTTTTACCAACTCCCACCAAATTATTTCTTTGCCTGTTTTTTGAAACATATTTTTATTCTGAACTTAAAACCACATACAATGAACATTTGCATATGTGTGTTATATGTGTGTATATATATACATATATATGTTAGAACAAAGAAGATTATACATTAAAAAAAACCTATTACATACACCTTACTTTCCTTTTAAAGTCTATAATCAACCTGTAGCTTCCAAAGCAGTCCTGATTGTCTGGGCTTTTTTTTTTTTCCCTGGCCTTCCTTCATTCTTTTCTCTCTATTAAAAAATGATGCTTTTGTGACTCATTTTTCTTTCCTTTTTTCCTCTTCTTTCTTTTCTTTTCCTTGCTACATATCCCTTCCTTCCCTTGTCCTCCCGCCCCCTCACTAAATAAAAAGAGTCCTTGTAACAAATATACATAGTTAAGCAGAACAAATTTCCATGTTGGCCGTGGGATTTTTTTTTTAACTTTTAGTTTCATTTTAACTTACATTTTATATTACAATTTATGAGCATTTATTTTCTCTCTTCCCAGTCAAAAAAGAAAAAAGAAACTAAGCAACCAATTTGTTACCTTGTAACAAATATGCATAATCAAGCAAAGTTAATTCCAACATTGCCCGTGTCCAAAAAATGTGTGTCTCATTCTGTATCTTAAACTATCACCTCTTGATCAGAAAGTGGATAGCTTCTTCACTGGTCCTAGAATCAGTGGTTGGTTAATATATCGATCTGAATTCTTAAACATTTTAAAGTTGTTTTTCTTTACAATGCTGTTGTTATTTTATAGATTGTTCTCCTGATTCTACTTGCTTCACTTTGCATCAATTCTTAGATGTCTTCCCAGGTTTCTCTGAAACCATTCCTTTTGTGATTTCTTATATGCCAGAGCCAGCTCAAATGGCCTAGAGAGATAGCTAGTTGTTAAATTTTCCATCTAAGCATTTGTAGAGCAGCTAAGTGCTTCAATAGGTAGAGCACCAGCCCTGGAATCAGGAGCACCTGAGTTCAAATTTGACCTCAGACACTTACTAGCTCTAAGACTCTAGGCAAGTTACTTAATCCTGTTTGCCTCAGTTTCCTCAAGTGTAAAATGAGCCAGCAAAAGAAATGGTACTGATATCCACATATCATTATTTGCTCAGTAATTCCATAGTAGAGAGGTACCTTTTTAATTTCCAATTCTTTTCCACTACAAAAAAGAGCTGCCCTTAATTTCAGTATATATAAGTAATTTCCCTCTTTCTTTTCCCTCTTTGAGGGAAGGCATAGTTTTATAATTTGGGGGGCCTGGTTCCAAATTGATTTACAGAATGGATAGACCAATTCACAACGTCATTAACTGTACATTAGTGTTCCTGTTTGCCTGAAACCCTCTAACAACTGTCATTTTCGGTTTTGCCATCTTTGCCAATCAATCTAATGAGTGTGGGCTGTGTGTTCAGAGTGGCTTTCATTTCATTTCTCTAAATTATTACTCATCAGTCTAACTTAGAAGTCTCAGATTTTTCTACTCATCAGGGCAGGGAAACTGCAATAAGAGAAGAGACTTCCAGACAGGAGGCTGGAAATATAGGCTCTGTCCTTAGGAGCACTGACTTTCTGGGGCCTAGACTCTCTGGAGTCCTCTGGCTTCCTAGCACCAAGCTCGGGTGGTATATGGGAGAAAGAAATGAGTAGGTAAGCAGGGGTATCCTCCTGGCTGGGAGAAAAGTATCAGTGATTGTAGCTTATGAATGGGTCAATCACTGGACACAAAAGCCCCTAGTGCTCTGAAGGAACCATGGATGGAGACGGCTGGGCATGAAGAAGGTTTCTCGATCACAGAACTGGTAATAAGCTAGGCGTGGGCTAGAGGCCAGGAGAAAGAAGGAAAGCTACTCTCTCTACCTTAACAGCCAGAGGGACATTGGGAGGAAAATTGTCTGAATCGATCTCAGAATCTCATGCTTTCCTTCGCTGGAGGCTTTGAAGGGCACCACCATCCTTCTAGTCACTCAAGTGTGTGACTTGGTTGTCATCCTTAACTTCTCACTCACCCCACATATTCAATTAATTGCTAAATTTTGTTTTTAACCTTCACGACATCTTGCAAATATAAACCCTTGTCTCAGCTCACATAGCTAATGGGCACTCTACCTCTTGATTGAGACCTATGAGTCATCCTGGACTCCTCACTACCTCTCACCCACTATGTCCATTCTATTGCCCAGGCCTGTGGATTTCACCTCTGCAACCCCTCTTTTTTATGCCCCCTTCTTTCTTCTGATATTGCAGCCAATGTAGTGCAGGACTTCATCACCTCATGCCTGGATTATTGCAATAACCTTCAGATGGGTCTGCCTGCCATCTTTCCACACTCCAATCCATCTTCCAAATATTTCTTGAAGCTCAAGTCCGATGATGTCACTGCCTTACTCTATAAATTCCAGTGACTTCCTATTGCCTTCAAAATCTAATGCAATATACTATGGTAGTCAAAGCCCTTTGTTACTTAGCTCTGTCTTACCTTTCCAGTCTTCTTAAACCTTACTCCTCAACTTGAACTTCTGTTCAGCAACACTGACTTCCTGGCTGTTCTATGAACAAGACACTCTCTACTCCAGGCATTTTTCCAGAATGTCTACCATGCCCTAAATGCTCTGTCTCCCCTTGCCTCAGACTACTGACCTCCCGGGTTTTCCTTTAAATCCCAATTAAAACTCTACAGGAAGTCTTTTCCAACCCCTCTTAATTCCAGCGACTCTCCAATGTTAGTTTTTTCTCTTTATTCTGTATATAACTTGCTTTGTATATATTTGTTTTCATGTTATCTCCTTTACTAGAGTGTAAATTCCTTGAGGGAAGGGACTGTCTTTGTCCTCTTTTTGTATCCCCAGTGCTTGGCAGTAGACACTTAATAAATGTTGACTGATTGATATCAAAGCTGAGAGGGAGACAGATGTCAGTCCCCAATCTTCCAACAGCTTCCAGGGGTTCCTGGAGAAAGGAGTAAGATGGTGTTGGCAGATGTACTGTTAGGAGAGTGAAGGTTAGGTGCCAGGGGGAAGCAACAGAAACAGGAGCTCTTAGGATCAACTACAACCACGTGGACTTGAAAAAATCAGGCCCAAAGAGTCTCTGTTCTAAGGATCTGAGGTGGAGGTTTTCTTTAGTGTTCCTGCCCCAGCCCCCACTTCACACACTTCCTACATACACACACTTCCTACATACACACACTTTCTACATACACATTTCTTTCCTACATACCTTCGCTTCTGCACATTAAGTACTTGGAGTAGCAGCTTTCCAGCGTCCCTGAAATACTTAGAGTAGGAGACGTACTTAAAGCCTTGTGTAAAGAAGATGAATCGACACTAAAAGGGTAAAATTATCAGCTAAGTTGCCGAAACCCGGGATCGAACCAGGGACCTTTAGATCTTCAGTCTAACGCTCTCCCAACTGAGCTATTTCGGCTCCTCTTTTACCTTTTTCAAGCATTTATTCCCCAAGCCTTTCGCAAAATCTATTGTTCTAGGTTTAAAGAATGTCCTAGTGAAAGTGTGAGTTTTCTGTCTCGCGGTAATCTGGGGCTCCGAACTCTGAATATTGTAACCCGACTCACAGTGTCCTTCTGTGAATAAAAGAAAAATTTCAGCGCATTGGAGAGGCCCAAACAATATGCTCACCTGGGGAAAAGCACGACTTTAATCAAGCGACTGCTTGTGAACAGGAAACGTAGGTGTGGGGTAGCTAATGTTTTTTTGGGGAAATTGCTATGCTTTATTTTCACTCGTTTCATTTTCATGTACATATATCCTTTCTCCAGTGAGCCTTCCTTTGTAACAAAAGGAAGAAAGAGAGAGGGGGGGAAGGGGAGGGAGAAGGGGAGAGGGAGAGAGAGGGAGGGGGAGAGGGGGAGAAGGAGAGAAAGAGAGAGGGAGAGAAGGAAAGAGGGAGAGAAGGAGTGTAGGAAAGAGGGAGAGAAAAAATGGGAAGAAGAGATTCGGCAAAACCAACCAACAGATCACCTAGTCCCAGTAAAGGAAGGAGAAAAGTATATTTTCTCAACTTTGGGCGGCAGTAGTGGCGGTGGAATCATGAAATACATCTTCCTTTCTCTGACCAAAGATTTCAGATATCCCGAGCAAGGTGGAGCAAATGGCTGGGTGGAAGTACCACTGGTTTCAGGACGGGCTCAAGGACTGGATTTGAAAAAGAATGCATTTCTTGGACCACATCACTTACTGAAATATTTAGTGGATTGCCCTTGACCTTGTCTTGGTAAACGTTTTCCTCCAATAAATTGGAAAAAAAAAAAAACCGTAGATGCCATTTTTGTAAAAATTACAATGAGAAGGTCCTAGAAAGGATGTTGAATGACAGTGTTAGGATCTCCGAATATTTCCACCAGCTAAACAGTGGGTAGAATCTAATAAGAAGAGGAATTCAAACTGCTACATTAAGGTTAAAAAAAAAATCGACTGTACAGCTATAAAATGGGGTAGATGTAGCTAGGAGGAGCAATTTAAGTGAAAAACAGCCTGTGTCTGTAGTGATTGCAAATTGAGTCAATATTGAAGCGATACCATTGCAGCCCAGTGTTAGACATCCATCAAAGAAGTCAAAGAAAAAATAAATTTTCTGTTTTCCAAAATGTTTATAGAAGAACTTTTAAAAAGTTTTATTGATATATTTTATTTTAACACTACCACCATGTCCTAACATAGCCTTTCTCCTTTCCCTAGAGAGTAATGCTTTGTAAGGAAGAATAAAAAAGAAAGTATGCGTGGTGGGGAGGAGGATGAAGGAGAGGAAGCTGTTCAGCCAAACTAACCAATATGTCAATCAAGTCTGATATATAATGTTCTGTATACACAATTCTCCACTTCTGCAAAGAAGGGAGTGAGGGAGGTCACAGACAAAAAGAAAAGCTCCATATACACCAACGCATTTGTAGCAATACTTTTTGTGGTAGCAAAGAACCAGAAACAAAGTTGACATCTGTAGAGCTAGGAAAATAACATACATAATGACTGCAACAATTGTAACAATAATGTGGCTAGCAGCTGCTGTTGAGGTATAAGGCAGGAAAAGACCAGCCACAAGAGCTGGGAGCACAGGTTCTTTGATCTACTTTACTGTGGAAAGTAACTTTAAGGGGTTAACTCTCAGTTTACTCCAACATACAAATGTCATTCACTCAGTTTGGGAGGAAAAGCCAGCACCCTAAACTTCAGAGCAAATACAAACAAATTACAAACAGAGACAATATAAACAGACCAAATCACAATTCAGTTACCAGAGAAGAACCAGAGAAGGTCTGGGTTAGCAAAGCCCAGGAGTAGTTACAACAGCTTGCCCAGAGTCTCAACACTCCTTCCATGAGTGAGCCCCCAAGCAAAACATCTGGGTTTCTTCAAAGCTGGGGGGCTCTTAAAAATGGCTTCCCAGAATCTCCACATCAACACTCTCTCAGTGAGTGAGAGCTCCAAACAAAACACTAACCTCGGAGTTTTTACACCCTATTCAGGGTCAGAAGGATTCATACCTAATCAGCAAAAGGGTGTGAGCCTAGGGCTTAGCACCTAGTAAGACTTAATCAAAGGCACTTGATTACTTCAGCATTCCAAAAGACAAAAGAGTAAAAAAAAAAAAAAGGTGTTGCATATACAACCACAGTAAGTGGAAGGAACAACCATAAAGCAATTGAAGCTGAATGTTGTGAAATAGGGCTGACCAAATTGGGTCCCAAAGAAAACACATGAGAACACATCTCTCCCTATCATCCTTTGCAAAGGTGTGGGTCCATGACTGAGGAGCACTGTATTTATCATCAGACTTTTCCATGTTGGCATTTGTTTTGCTAAATTGTTTTCTCTTCCTTTTTATTTAAAAATCTTTTTGTTGTGACAGATGGCTCCCTGGGAAAGAAGGGAAGGGCCAATGGGAAAAGTAGTGCAGTAAAAACAAATATAGCAATAAAACCTGGTTTTTTAAAGAATGAGGAAGCTTATAGGAGTACTTCCAGGAAGAAAGAAAAGTCTGTATCTATGGAATAGGTAATGGGGAACAGGTTGTGATATAATATAATGGATTATTAATGAACCCCAAGACACAATCATGAAAAATGAAGGGAAACATTAGGAAATGTTGTATGAACTGACAGAGTAGGAAGAAATTCAAGAAAAAGTTTATCTGTCATTATGACAATGGAATAAGAAAAACAACATTGAAAGAATTAAGACTGAGTGAATTGAAGGTGAAGTGTACCTTCTGCATCTTTTAGCAGGGAAAATGGATATAATGAAACACACTTTCAGACATGGTGTGAATTGTTTTGCTTGACTCATTTTATTACAAGGGAGGGTTCTATGTGTGTGAGGAGTCATTGAGAAGTGACAATGATATGAAAAAAGAGAGCAGCAACAAAACATTTTATAAAAACAGAAAACGGGCACTTTTTAAGTGGACTTCTCTAATATATAACTTCCATGAAGAATGGTTTTGAGGAAGGTTTGGGAAGCTGGAGTAGGGTTATTCAGTAGGGATGGGGCAAAAAGGGAGATGGCAGGGAGGGAGCAGCAGGGGAAATGAAGCAGAAAGGAAGAGAGGTGAGGTAGGAGATGTGGAGTTGTTGGCTTCTCACATGTTTTTCTCTATGCTTATAATATCTTCTGTTTCATTCTTCTCTAGTTGGATTTCTATCTGGCCTTTATAACACAACTCTAAAGTTGCCACCTTCTCCAGGAAGTCAGCCCTGATCCCTCCAGTCTGCTGAGACCTCATGAGCACAGAACTGTGTTTTGTCCTCCTCCACCAAGTATTTATCACATAATATATATAGTCAACTTGTAATCAATGGGATTATATGTAAGCCATCAATTATGATTATAGATTTAAAGGTAGGAGATTCCCTCATTTTTTGGATGAGAAAACCGAGACCCAGAACATTAAAGGGACTTGTTCAAGATCAAGCAGGAAGTAAGTAGTAGGGTCAATATTTTTCTTTTTCTTCTGAAGTCAATAAGCATTTAATTAAGAGCTTAGGATGTGTTGGGTACTGTGCTAAGGGATGAGGAGACAAAGAAAGGCCAAAGACAGCCCCTCCCCTCAAGAGCTTACTTCTTTTAGTGGCAGAATTCCAGTCTCAGGCTTCTACAGCCCAAATCTAACTCTGCAGAATGTGCTTGTGTGGTCCCTTGCCCTCCTCCATGTCCTGTTATCGAAGAATTATTGGGGCAATAAGAAAATGGGGCTGTATTGGGTATAATGTGATAAAGAAGCCAATTTATGATTTGAACCCGTGTATCCCATGTGCTCTACCTGCTACTTAATAGTGTTCTGTCATCCCCAGTCCCCAGAGCAATCCAAAACAAATTTTCCACCCCACTCCAATCTATTCTCCCAATAATTCTTACCTATAACCTGGGGTCAGGAGGATTGGTCCTGTAGCCAGTTGAATAGAGACTAGACTCAAGACTAGAGAGAAGAGAATTTGGATTGGCTGTTACTATTATAGGATCTTGTAGTAGAAGAAAAGGAAGAAGAGAGGCAGAATTTTTCCTGGGGTGTGTGGAACATTTTATACCATTTTATATCATTTTTGTAATTTCAGTAACACCCAGAGCCTGAATTAATGATCAGCTGGAAGACCCTGAACCTGGGCTTCTTTGTTCTATGAAACTTGTTCAGAGAATATCTTTTCTCTGTCAACAAGGCCAGATAGGGCTGACCCAAGAACATTCTTTCCCCTGTTAACCATTAAGGGATGAGACCCTAATCCCAAGAGACTACCTTCATTAATATTCTATGGGTATATACT
The DNA here is from genome assembly GCA_028646595.1 of Phalanger gymnotis. NCBI lineage: Eukaryota > Metazoa > Chordata > Mammalia > Diprotodontia > Phalangeridae > Phalanger > Phalanger gymnotis. Next base: position 531 of record JAQQSZ010018641.1, on the reverse strand, counting down.
TTAACTGACCTTTGTCAATACTCTTGTCTTTACAAACCTATTCCATTAAGGGTCTTGTAGTTAAACATACATGGGCATCATAAAATTGAGTAACATGCTGAATTGTGATGGTTCTAAAAAATATAAAAACCTGTGCATTCCTCTGTACAAGGCAGTCAGACTCTTTCTGGCTCAATCCATGATCATGTCTGTCCGCTACGTTTAAAGAAAGTGAATAAATAAATAATATAAATTTTCTATCACCTAGCTCTATTTGCGTCCTTTAACCAACTTTCAGGTTTAACAGGTGATATGCATTTAGGATCTTCTGCTAAGAGGACAAACCATGGAACCTACCTAGATATGGAGACCAGAATCTTTGATAGCCTTTTTCAGACTAACTCCCAGTCTGTGTTGTTAAGCAAAATTGTCTCATTAGCATGGCTTTTGTTTCTTTTGAGTGGAAGTACTTTCAGCTGTTAAGTGCTAAGCCCCAGGCCCAGGGCCCTGTCAGGTGTGAAACCTGTGTGGGTGTGGATTGGTGACTTAGGA